>JAQFZF010000789.1:0-15963 GCA_034695365.1 Enchytraeus norvegicus | reverse complement strand
GGAGAAGTAGAAATGATCAGAAGCACGACAGACAGAGAAAAATGGAACACCATGACCGTCTACGCTGGGGACCGGCAAGATACTTAGAAGAAGAAGAAGAAGAAGCAATTAGAAACAAATTAAATTATATTCACAGAACACTTCCTCGGCCCTCGGGAGTATTTAAACAAGTGGTTGTGTACGGCACTCTGCGGAATTAGAGGAATGGTAAACCAGTTACAGATAATAGATATATTAATAAATCAGCGAAACTGGTGGTACTTACAGCTGTGTGTGGGGTAGAGAATTAAGAAATCAGCGAAACTGCTTGGTGTCTCAATGTCTACTGAGCAACGACCACTGTCACATTGATCATAGTTCTCTAGAAATACAATATATAATACAATACAATACAATACAATACAATCTCGATTCTCTAATACCGGCCACCGGGCGATCATCGAGACTTCTCTACTGTATAAATTGTCGTTGACAAAATATACAGTATCGTCTGACACACCTACTTACACCTATTATACTCGTATAATTATATTATGGCCATTAAAAACATGAGCTTTTTCTTTACATGACAAATGACCTTTAATACACTCAGCAGAGAAAATTTAATAAGGACTAGAAGACTCAAAACAAGAACGTCTTATGCTTCCACAGCAACAGAACCTTCACCGATGTTGATATGTGAGCCCAGAGTAACCCTGTATGAAATTGTAAAAAAATCGTTCACAGGAATATAATAAAAATGGCTGCAAGTAACTCTCTTTTCACCCAATTGTCATAGCCGTTTCCTAATCTTCCTATTTTATATATCTCACACCTTGACACCTTTGCTGTCCTAAGTCCGATAATCTTAAAATGTACAACAGAAACTGAAAGTGTTGCTAAGCACAAGGTAAATCACCTGGTAATAATCATAGAACTTATACATATACATACACGTGACCCATATGTTACATTTGTAGATGTTCCATACGTTATAGATATGAAGACAATTGTCAATTTGGGGTGGCCACTGGGGTGGCCAGCCATTCATTTGGGGTGGCCATGGCCACCCCAGGCCATGGTATCTGTACTAGTAAGACTTCTGAGACTTAGTTAAGAGTGCGCTAGATAAAAGTTCATCATTGAAGGACTGATCAACAACTTACTTCCTCTGCAAGCCTGAAAGAAGAAGAGTTTAGGACGCCCTTTGAGCGCTGAACAACTCTGTTCTGTGAACTTGTCGACAATATCTTCATCGTTGTAGACGACCCGTCCATCTGAACCACACAGGCAGTTCACTACTCCCTCCGTGGGACTCTCCTCCCCACTTCCTCTAATCACCCCCAACAGCTCTCCATGGCTTAGAATAAAGACCACGAGGCACTGGTCGTATTGCAGGGTAGGGTCTGTGGATAGAGAGACCATTAGGTCTCGTATCTCCTAGTCATCAGATGTACAATCAATCAATCAGTCAGTCAGTCAGTCAATCGATCAATAAATGAGTCAGTCAATCAATGAAAATCAATCGATCCAATAATATCGCCTCTATTCATCGTGACCCTTGGGAGGGTTATGGAAGTGATCTGAGGGTGAGATTAATTAAGCATAGCAACTTTAATTTAAGAAACTTAGCTCATATGACAATACTGACTAAAAATAATAATTGTAATAATTCACATTTGAATATGAATAGAGAGACATCAAGATACAATATAGTATTTCTTAACATTTTTCACTCTAAATTATTGTCCTCATTAGCAAGTCTCTGACATCGCCTTCGAGTGAGGAACTGGACGTTAAATCTTCATTGATTGATTGCCTGATTGTGTTAAACCTGTGCAGTTAGATCCCTGTGTAGTTGTACAGATAAGTGTAACTGAGAGAAGAGTTCTGTGAGGAGCCTATCATCTACTTCAGCTCCTCTCCTGTCTGCGGTCTGTGTGGAGAGAGAGAGAGAGAGAGAGAGAGAGAGAGACAAACCTGTGCAGTTAGATCTCTATGTAGTTGTACAGAGAAGTGTAGGTGAGAGAAGAGTTCTGTGAGGAGCCTCTCATCTACTTCAGCTCCTCTCCTGTCTGTGTGACCCTCAGTCCTGTGTATGTTCACCACCACACACCTACCCCGACATCTAGTGTCCATCTGATAGCTCTACAGAAAAGTATTAATACAACAACATAATGGTGTTTAACATCTGTTGCATACAATAAGAATTATCATTATACAATAACATAAGGGTGTTTCACATCCATAACATAAGTATTATCATTATACAGCAACATGTTTAACATCTATAACATAAGTATTATCATTATACAGCAACATGTTTAACATCTATAGCATAAGTATTATCATTATACAATAGCATAAGGGTGTTTAAAACCTACACCAACACCCGGTTTCCATCTAGTAGCTATGTGGCACAAGTATTAATAATAATACTACTAATAATAATAATAAAGGTTTTAGCGTCCGTTTCCTCATCCATGGATGATGTCAGGATGTCCTATCATAACAATACAGCATACAGGTGTTAAACACCTACCCCGACACCTGGCGTCCATCTGGTAGCTCGATAACATTATTGTTGTCCCTCACATAGACTTGGGGTGAGGAACTGGACGCTGAATTCTCTCTGCATTGTATCAATAATGCAAATTAGCGACAGTGTGCTCTGAATATGAGGTTTGACCTACTTGTAAAACAGCCAGTAGCACTGGCAGGTAGTCCTACTGAGTACTAGCCCTAGTCACACACTTTAACGTTAGGCTCAGCAGCGAAGTGCCTCTGAGACATTATTTATATACACTAAATACAAGCTAGCTTATTGGTTGATTGATGGATTGATCATACCTTATCTTTATTCTCTTCATAGAATTCTCTGCTACACTCTCGCACTCTCACTTCCTCTATTTCTATTGGCCCACTTGCAGCATCAGCTCTCTCTGTTACACAATACATTGTAATGCAATCTTGAAACCATATATAAAGGGTGAGTTGTTTTTTTTAAACCATGGGCAAAATCTCAATATCTTTGTCAAAACTCAAGATATTTTAAAAATATTTTCAGAATAGACAAAGGAGGTTTTTCCACATCTAACCTCCAAATTTGGTCGAAACATATTAATTATTAAAAAAGTTACAGAGCTTCTACAGATAAAGTAAAAAAACATGTTAACATAGCTTATTCAATAGCCATAATGTACAATATGGATCGTTGGTTGTTGGTTGGTTTAAAAATCAAAAATTCTTTTCATATTGCTTTTACACGTGACAACCGCACATGCTTGACATACTATTTCGTTAGGTGGCGCAATTTTTTTTTCCTCTCCACTCATGATGGAGTGCTCTTAGCCTTTTAGAAATGAACACTTTATGTCTCAAGTATTTCACTCCAGAGTGTCATTCAAGAGTTTTGAGCTCACGTGAGTTTGGTGGTCACTAATCCTTCTTGACGTACTCCGGTCTATGCTGTTCGATCCATATTGTACCATATGGCTATTGAATAAGCTATGTTAATATGTTTCTTTACTTTTTCCGTAGATACGCTGTAACATTTTAAATAATTTATATTTTTTGACAAAATTTGGAGGTTAGACGTGGAAAAACCTCCTCTATGTATCCTGAAAATATTTTTAAAATATCTTGAGTTTTGACAAAGTTATTGAGATTTTGCCTGTGGGTTTTTTTAAAACTCACCCTGTATTATATATGGTAGGAAGAGGTGAGGTGTCATGTTATATTTAGTATTGAACGAATGCGCTGAGTTTATCCCAATCCTGAGCGATTGCAGCACACAGGTGACAAAGTCGCTAATTTGACGGTGAGGTTGCCAGACCCATCTGTACGAGCAAATAATGGCACATATTTAATGCCTGTTGTTAGTAACTTGTTACCAATGCATTCTCCTGAAGCCAATCACCCCTACGTACTAGTTGTTACTTATTACACATTAACCGACCAACGAAGGGATGAAGGGTCTGTTTTCCCTTTGCGCATCAGAAGTTTTACTCTATTTCTCTATGAAAAAAACTGACTGTATTGTAGGCCTACTTGAAATTGCATGCAATTAATGTCTGTCATACACAAAGACGCCTCGAAATTCTGGGATATTTTTCTCAGTAGACATCCCGTCATCGAGCGAGACTCACTCATCTTGTGGGTCGGTTAGATAACCTCTAGGATCAGTGACTGAAAGCTCTGTGTTTAACCAGATCTAGGACGAATTCGATTTTAGAAAGCGGAGACAAAATTGCTAAGCAAACGGCTGATCGATCAGTAAGGGTTCATCGAGCTTATCGACGTTGTCCTTAAGATAAATCGTTCAGTGAGAACAATAATTATAATGATTGCGCTGGAGTGTATCTATCATCGATAATGGCAATTGTCTCTGAAATGGTGAAGTAGACAATATGCAGGTTTTTAAGAATGAAACTTTTTACAAAATCGTATTCATACTATTCAGTACTGAAACATTTAGTAAAAACACCACCCACAGGGTATCAATAAATCAAGCCGCAGCTTTATTTAGCGAAATCTTAATGCTTTCTCAGAAGCACTTTGAACAGTGAAGATAGCTTGGCCTGCCATATGCCACAACCGACTTGGTATAAGGTATATTTGAGATCTTGATTGTTTCATCGACTTTTTTAGCATGACACTAATAGATGCATTTCAGGTTTGACTGATTATTCCCTAATAACCGATATAGATGAAATTCAACTATAGATAAATTATAGCTTTTCAGGTATAAGTTAGGGCTATAAATGAAAATCAGTAGTAGATAAGGAATTTGTTACAAATATTTTCTATCTTTTCTATCACGACAATAGTATGCAGCGTACGTAGATATCAGAAGTGATGACTGGACATCATCCAAGCATGATTCGCTTAGCAATGAGCCAAACTCATTCTATTCTCATTCCGATTACGAGTCCAATCCGATTCTCATTCCGATTAGGAGTCCAATCACTTGTCAAAGGCTTAACGAATTCTGTCAGAAATGATTATGTATCGTACAAATAATATTACTGCCAGCAGCAGCAATATGTTTGATTGGGGATAATAAAATAAATCGCATTGAAACTTGCTTCTCTTGGATATTTTTGGAATATTAACCTAGTAAAACGTGACATTTCTTTATCCATTCTGCATTTCACTATTAATTCACGATTATTATTTTTCACTTAATCAATCAATCAATGAGGATTTAACGTCCGGTTCCTCACCCGAAGGATATGTCAGGGACGTCATTTATATAATTTCCAGTAGACCTACCCGGATGGTGACACGTCATAATGGGTGTTATGGTAAACCGAGAGTAGGTTTAGAGTCAGTACCCTATTACTTCCAGAAGGATTCATCAGTTACTGGCCTCTATGTATCTTTGTAATCCATTTTCTTTTTTGCAAGATGGTGTCTGATGACACTTCTGACTTAAAATAAAAAGGTATAATATCTACATGTATAATCTCACATGAGATTATGATATTAATCATAATCATGGAAATCATGATTAATATCATAATCTCCCATATAATTGGAGACTATAATCTCCAATGTTTAAATTTTTTAATGCAAAGCAAAATTCTGTAAAGCCATGTTTAACGTTTGTTTCCTCTATCACAGAATACTGTCAGAGACGGAGCCGGCTCGAAATCAAGCCCGCAATATATCACTTAACTGGCAAGTGAATTTCAGACTAGTCTATTCAATGTCATTGAGTAGCAAACATATCAGAATAAGCATACTCTATAGACAGATCAATGGCATGGAAATCCTCTATTGGCCTACTAAGATCTTTTGCTTGGCCTTTGAAGTTGTCAAAATATGGCGACAAGTCTGCACAAGAGAACTGATGCAATGAAAGGAGACCGAAAAAGTAAAATAAAACGTTTATTCTTTTCTTATATATAAATATATAGCCTATGTCATTAAAGTTCAGTGCACTGAGCAATGAACAAGAATCTGAGTTATCGGATTTCTACCAGATATCCGTGATTTATGAATCTATTGGGAATACATGCTCCGATCAATCATGAATGTAATCTCTGAAATATTGAAATATTGAGATATCTAGAAAACATAGCCCCAGTTAATCTCTAAAATAGTGTTTAGTTCTAGAAATCCCAAAATGAAATTTGTAATCTAATAAAAGTTAATGTGGTCCTAATATTATAAATTTTCACAATATTTTTTTAGATTTATGCTTTGAATTTGATTAAGAATTAAACATAAAATTTTGCTTAACTAACATAATTTTACTTGACATCTATGCGTCTGTAATGATGATTCGATAATAAAATACTACTACTAAATTACTACTACTTGAATGTTTAATAACTATAATTTATGATTATTACGAGTATTACATTACACTTTTATTAGTAATTTATAGAGTAACTAATTATAGAGTAACTAATTATAGAGTAACTAATTATAGAGTAACTAATTATAGAGTAACCAATTACATGTATAGAGTAACTAATTCTATAAACTGTTGTTTAAGTTTTATTAATAGGAATTGGTCGTTATCTAAAATTTCAAAGTGATCAAGATCAATATAATAATGATGTTGGTCAATAGGCCTATATGAATATCATTCTGATTCATTCATAAAATCACAATTATTATTATGTTCACACGTACATTAAAGAATTATTTTTGTGCCATGTACAGATACATAAGAAAACTACAAGACATATTGACAATACATAGGCCTATACATATACAATACATTGACTGCTCCAACAACCATGGATGAACTGTTATGATGAGGACATGTTATAATTCATTATCTAATGGAATCAACCAAGGTCACATCTAACGGGGTATCCCTATCCCATCCATCCAATCACCCAGCATGTACCGTAGATTCATCAGGAAGGCCCTCCACAGAGTACCCAGAACTTCACGTCGTTTTCGACTTCTTCGCAGACAACCCCCAGAAGGTGATGCCATCGCAACCGGATGTGGCCCCCCGGCTGGGGAATGGGTTGGGGGGCACGGTAGGGGGAAGTTTTGGGAGGCGAGACAACCCATTTTACGACCCATATTGGGAGTCAATCAGAGTCATGCAAGAGAGTCAGTTGTTCATTGAAGGCATGCTTCTGAAAAGTGTCGACTGCAAACGTATGTATAATGTAGGCCTACTACTTTATTATTTATATATATATATGTTATCAATCAAATCAATGTTCTTTAAGTCCGTTGCATCATCTGGCGACAAAATAGGAAACGAATTATGCATGATGTAGAAGGCATCATTATTGACGGGCGTAGCATTTGTTTATATCATATATTTCAATCAAGTCGTAATGTAAAGAATTTTAATGAAGCAGTTTAAATTAATCAATGAATCAATCTTGACTTTTGATGTAAGTTTCCTTTCTCATGAATGACAACAGACAGCTGAACCTATGGCGCTGCTTTTAAGCCTATGAATCGTGTTCGATAAGTGCACGGCTCGAATTCCAGGGCTCACCCGTCACTGAAGTATTCATTCGACCGCGAAACTGACTGTAAATTCTGCATTATACTTTTTATCCTTTGAAAGCGATAGCGGTATAATGCTAGCATAAGTTACTGATGATAAAACTAAATAATTATCTATTAGTACGGTCAGCTATATTGCCCTGTGTAATTTATTTATACACATCTCATTGTTTTTATCATTTCCTTTTCTTACTTTTTTAGAGTTCGGGTTGGTGGTGGGATTGGGATTTTTACAATATTTTGAGATGTGTATAAATATATTATATAGGGCAATTTCTTGTACGGTAGAAAATATTTAATAAAATACGCCAAAACTATATTGAAAACATCAATGTTTTATCGGGTGTTCAAGGTTTGGCAGTTTGGAGAGCTTTATTGAATTCTATACAAAAAAGCTGAACCACAGTGACCCTGACCTTTTCTGTCAATCGTGGAGGACATAAGACGGAGTTGTGTTGAGAAAAAAAATTGATGCAAAGTTTCAATATTTTGCTCATTCTTAGCACACTTTGAAAAGCTGAAAACAATAGGATTCGTCGACTTTCTGAACATTTACGAAATATGAATATAGAACTCTATCTAAAACTTCTATTTCGCCTAAATATAACTTGGAACTAAGTTTAGCATTGACAGAACATGGCTATGGACAAGGGGATCCACCGCTCAATGACGGATCCGCTGAGCGTCTGATTTATTAGGGAGGGGGGGGGGCGAATTAATAAGAATGGACAAAAAGTGTATGGTTTTATAGCATTAGCGCAAGTATAAGCATCGGGGAGCAGGTAAAATCGAGGCCAGATGAATTCGATGGCTATGGAGGCCAACTAGGCAAACAATTAGAATTTAATTCACAAGGTCTCAAAAATTTCAAATCGAGGAAAGTGAGAGAGAGAGAGAACTATTTTTATTAATCAATCAATCAATATAGACAAAGTATACAAGACAAGTAGGCAGTCAGTCATGCAAGAAATAATCGAATAAACGAAAAACACAAGCCAGCACACAAGCAAACACACAAACAAGCAGACAGCCGGCCGTCAGTGAGGACACAAAAGTATCCTATCTAGCTGACCACCGATACACCATTTAACATAGCCTACAATTAGAATGCAGTACTATTACCACGTAGAACTTTTTCATTCAGGGAAAATACAGTTCAGATTATTTACCATAACTCTTAGGCTATAGTGTATTACTAAGAAAGGTTTTATACTGTTTTGAAAACAGATTTAGAGACTGAGAATTACGGATGTCTATAGGAATGTGGTTCCAAACTGAGACGCAATCATAAACATAGGATTTAAAATAGACAGAGTTGGCACTAGAATATAAATAACTAGTATTAGAGAGTCTCGTATGATAGGAATGATTAGATTGTAGAGACTTGAAAATGTCTCTAATAACAGTTGACATTAAACCATTATAATTAAGACATTTATATATCATTTTGCAAACAGAAAATTTACAAAGTGCATGTACAGATAAAATTGTAAAGTTTTGATTGAGCAGGTTCACATGGCAAAATCTGCTTTGATCTTGCAATTTTCTTAATAGGCCTACTGTATTGCATGAGTTCACTGCTAATCAGTTCAGCAAAAATGGCTGGCAGAAACATGAGCCGTAACATAGACTGTTTAAACAGCATAATAAGATGCTTAGGCCTTCTGTGTTTTCGTGAGTCATATATTTGCTTAATTTAAGTGGTCGACAATCAAAAACTGGGATATTAATATGAAAAACTGGTATTCTGTTTTTGAAACAAAATTCTGGGCGTGTTTTTACGAAACTGAACACCGGATTTGAATGATAATTTTTATGCTGGTCAATGAAAACCGCCATTCAATTTGATTACATTTTTTCTAAAATAGCAATAAAACTGCTCACGCAATACAACATAATCCCTTGCATTATCTGACGACCTTATCATTCGTTTAATGCTTGATGATTGGCTCATAGCCCCATCAAATTTCTTATGTTTGGTTGTATGGATAATTGTGACTTGCCACGGAAGATATAGGCGTATTTTTTTTAAAATCCTGAGTAGAATGCACTGAATCGTTATTTTGACAAAATACAGCAAAATTCGTTCTATTCAGATTTGTATATATCTGTAGCTAATAAACATAATAAATGTGATGTCAAACAGTTCATTTCACTATTTCATTAACAAAATTACACTTTATATGCTCTTAAATTAATTAATTAAATTTAATTAACTAAATTAAAATTTAAATGTATATGTATTTAAATTAATTAAATTAATGTTAAATTATTGCTATAAAGTTGGATAGGGTAGTCAGATTTAGGAAACTATATGTTATTTTGAAGGTCTTACTCGACACCATGCAATGGAATAATCAAATGATTATTGATTTTTTGCAACGAACAAGCGCCTATCTTTGCCGTGGTGGGTCACAATTGATCTTTTTGTACAATTAGTAACTGTGCGACGATTTGTTTGTGTGTTTGTGTGTGTGAATTAGATTACTTTTAATGCACTATGTTATTCCTTATAAAGTTTGGTGAACCTCTCATTTAGTTTACAGTTGAATGTTGAATGATATTTTGTATGAACTATTAACCTGTATATGATACGAATAAAGAGACACCTATGTCAGGGACATCAATGATATTTGTGTTTTGTTTTTGATTTTGCTGATATTTCGCAAGGTAAGCTCTGGAGAGGTGAAGTGTGACTGATTAATTGATTGATTGATTGATGTGTGTTATAGTTTCTGCTGATAATCTGAAAGTGAAACCGTATTCGTGAAACCAGTATTTATTGTATGAAAGTAATGCTCTATCAATGTGTCTGCAATTAAACTGGATTCAATTCAATTTATTTGTTCTGACTTTACATGTGAAATGTTGGAGACATTAACATTTCTTAATTCCTGATGAGCAATTTAAAAATAATTGACGGTGCTATCAAATTCACTGTGTCAATGTGCGTAGATTGATGAAATGAACCAAGTTTGAGCAGGAGATCAAACGGATTGCTTGATTGATTCACTGACTGATTGATTGATTGATTAGAGGTTTAATGCGGTTTGTTTTCGCGGATCTTTTAATCTAGTCGATCTCGAGTAGCCGGACCATGATTCATTCCGTTCTTAATGAATCGCTTTTATAAACCCACCGGCTGTTTACACCCAGGGAAAAAAAAGATTGATTGATTGATTGATTGATTTGATTGATTGGTTAATGTTGATCAATCATTCAACAATGTTGACTGTTGAAGTGAACGCTAGCTCAAAGTTTTATCAGGACAACAAAGAGATTTATTGAATGATTGATTGATTGAAACCCAAAGGGGTGTTTATACCCATTGATTGATTTGTTGATTGATTGATTGATTGTTGTGCATAGATTGGAGAGGTGAACGCTAAGTCGAAGTTCGAGCAGGAGATCAAGGAGGAGCAGGCTGAACGCAAGAAACAAGAACAGGAAAAGAAGAAGAGGAAAGCCGCGTTCAAAGAGAAAGCCAGCGTGTTTAAGTAACCCACCCGCCAACTTGTCATTGTCTGATGGAAATAGAGATTTTGATCTCTCTTTATGATATACAAAAGTCTATATTAATTTTCTTTATATATTTTGAGCGTTAACTAATTTTTATTATTAGGTCTTTGTTAGGTCATTATAAGATCATTATAAGGTCATTATAACATAATTATATGAAAAAGTTCATATATATAGAGTTCAAACTACTGAATTTTTCCTTTGTGTTGCCATTCGTCAAAAATAGTTATGCGGATCTAGTACTTTTAAGTTGTATTTTATATTGTACTGTGAAACATTGTGCTAATTGTGAAATGATTAAACTTCCATACAGGTTCTAAAAGGCCTTGAGGTCGTCTTGACATGATGAAACGGCCGTTAAATTCGCATTGTTTGTTTGACTAGTTAGGTCTTGAAAGATTGTGTCGATGACGTCCATTTTCATTTGATTTGCAAATCTATGAGATCATTTTATGTAAGAGATAGGTAATGAAAGATGATAGAAAATTTGTGTAGAGCTTTCTATCAGATGATACTAATAAAAATCTTCAAATGCTAGTAACATTTGAGATCAGATTTCATAGAACTTCAGTTTCCTATTGGCTGTATTACGCTGTCCACTCCAAGCAAATACTGTCAGCCAACAACAAGCTATGTTTTTATCTAGTGTTTTCAGTTGATAGAATGTAATCTATTTGTATAAGTGTGTTGAGCACATGTGCATTGTACAAGACTATAAATACATGTTCAACATTATACAATGTACATAAAATGCTTCTACGGTGTATTAAGTGCAATGTATGGGCCTATAATATCAGTGTGTATATTTAAATATCCGATTGTACTAGTTTTCTAATCTCGGTATGATAAAGCAAACGATAGACATTCTGCTCATAAATGAAATGCTGTGCAACGAATGATTTTTCAATACATTCTAGTATAGTATACGTCAGGGATTTAAATCTTTTTTCACTGTTGTGATATTGGCAATAGTTAATATGTTTCGCGGCTCTTCTAACCCAGTAGATCTCGAGCAGCTGGGCGACGATTCAAATCGTTCTTAATTGAATCGCTTTTATAAAACCCACCGGGCTCTTTACACCCAGGGTAAAAATAAATAATAAAAATAATAAAAAATTAAATTAAAATAATAATACGAATACGAATTATAATATTACCCCCTCTGAGCACATATAAAAAATTTATATTATCCTAATAGTAAAACTATATATATAAACTTTTTTTTTCTTTTTTTAGCCAAGGGTCGATTATCACCCAGGAAGTAAAAAATACAGATTTGACGTCTGTTTTCTCATTCAAGAATGATGTCAGGAACGCATCTGAGATGTTGTCACGCTTATTCAGAACAATTTAGATCTATAGACTGCCGAATCAATAAATAACTATGTAGGCTAAATTGATTAATTGATGGAATCACAGATAGCCTAAATTGATTGTCAGACAGACATGTATACAAAAAATCAGATAGACAGACGGATAATCAGTCCGACAGACAGACGGTTGAGAGACAGAAAGATAGACGGACAGATAAATAGACAGACAGAAAATCAGACGGACAATCAGACCAACAAACAGACAAAGAAGCAGACAGACAGACAATTATACAGAGAATTAGCAGACAAATGGAAGAACATTCGGACAGTCTGACAGACAAATAGGTAGACAGACAAACTGACAGAGGTTCTTACTTTCGATGACATCAATCCAGAAGCTCTTGTAGGTGAGACCTATAGAGTTGCCAGTGAGACACGTGTACCACCCAGAGTCAACCATAGACACGTTCAACATCAACAGTACCTCTGGGTCGTTACTCTCCGTTACCAACGACTGCAATCAATCAATCAGTCAATCAATCAATCAATCAATCAATCAATCAATCCCCTGTGGAGCTGATTTTATCAATGGCATCGGCAGACAGATTGCGCTGCTTAGCCGGGATCAGCGAGAGACCTCTTTTCATTGGCAGAGACTCTCAATCGCTCTGCAGGGGCTTAATGCAGTTTGCTTTCGCGGCCCTTTCAATCTAGTCGATCTCAAGTAGACGGGCTACCATTCATTCCATTCTTAATGACTCGTTTTTATAAAACCCACAAAATGAAAAAGAATCAATCAGTCAATCAATCAATTAATCAATTCATACTGAGTCAGCTAGAGACACGTTCAACATCAATTGCACCTCTGGGTCGTTACTCTCAGTTATCATCGACTGAATCAATCAATCAATCAATCACTCTGTCAATCAATCAATCAATGAATCAATCAATCGAGCAAATGATCAATAAAACAATACAATGAGGATTTAAGTTCTGTTTTTCATCCGAGGGCGATGTCAGGGACGTCTCAAGTTGAATATGCAATTATGCATCATGCAACTACAAGAAGTTACAAACCAACATGCCAGACTCAATTGAAATAACACCATTTTTACAGGAGTTATCATCAATAATACAGTGTATCGCTGCAATAATTTATTTACCTTAACGCTCTACTACACCAACACTGATGACATCAGCACGTACGTAACGTAACAAGACTGAGGAAATCATTATCATATTGGCATTACTAATAATTAACTAATTCGTTGAGCCAGTTATATTTAGTACTTTAGCCTTCTAATGTCCGTGCTGAAGAATTAAGGTTAGAGTTGTTGATTAGGTGAGTGGTTAATTATGTCATCTTACTATTTTTATTACTGAAAGATGAATGTATCAATCAATCAATCTACGGACTAACCTCCACATACTGAGTGGCATTATCACCCTCTCTATAGTAGGACCCGTTGACGAGGTAATGTTTGACCCACTTGATCTCTGGCTGCACGTCGCTGATGACCCTACAGGTCGCTGTCACATTGTCCCCCACGTACACCGTCTGGTTCCTAGGAGACTCCTTGATGATCGGAGAGTGTGGCAAACGAGCTGTGAACAAAATTTGAAAGAGTTAAATGACAGAATAATGTATTGCCGTGTTGGCGAGAGAAAGGGAGAGAGAGAGAGAGAGAGAGAGAAAGAGAAAGAAAAAGACAGAGAGATGTATGATAAATGTATGATTGATGTTTATAAAGATGTAGAAATAAAAAAAACAGCAAATGAAAATTAATTCATGTAAAATGTACTAAATTTACATATGTAAAACATCTTTAAATCAAAAGGACAAGTCACTATTACTGGCATTAACAGTTCTTTAGAGTCTCTTAGATATAGTCCCTGAGAAGATTTAGAATATTAGAAGATTAAATACTATAATACTGAGAGCAGGGCCTAAAACAAGAAACAAAGCGTACGGTAGTCCACATTTTCGGACGGAGTCTCAGAGAGTCCTTAATTACTCTAGTCTAAACTACTATGTCTAGATTACTAGTACAGTGACAGTGAGTGTAGTGAATTACTTTACTGCACAATCTACAGTCACTGACACTCAGACACTGTGAGTGTAGTAACTTTTTTACTGCACAATCCATTTATTCACTGCGCAATTTCAAATTGTCACTGCACACTTAGTGCAGTACTGCACCTTATTTTAGGCCCTGACTGAGTAGAAATTGTAATGCAATAATTTAATGATACACCATGCTTCATCTCAGACTTACCTTTAACCTGCACATGGTAAGTGAAGGAAAGTTCTCCATACTCGTTCCATACCACACATGTATAGTTACCATTGTCGTGCACTGTCAGGTCGTTCAACGTCAACACAAAGTTCTGATCTTTCTTCTTGTACTGTACGAGCAACAGAAGTAAAATTCGTACTGAGACACTGTATTGCTGACCCAGACACTATAATAACATCTATATATCATATTTATAATCATTATAATTCACCCATTCTCTGACTGTATCCTATAATACTGAAGCAGACGTTAAACTTATCTTCACAGCTTCACATCCATATTCCGTTTTGGACGTTCTTGACATCCCGATGCAGAACCGGACGCTAAATGACAAATTCTCGTTGATTGATTGATCGACTTAGTATCTCACAAAATACTATCAGCCAAACTTCTACGATAAGATAACGGCATTGAGTGATGATGGTTTTCAACAATTCATTTATGTAGAATATAATATTGTGCTTTTGTGTTCACCATCTTGCAATAAAGGAGGCATTCATCTTGACATTTAGATTATGCACTCACCTAATAGAGTGTGTCAAGGTACCTTTCTTTATGCTGACTTTCGCAATAGAGAGTAAAGTTGTTTATAGAAGTGATCAACATTACGGTCGTTATGATAGACCGCTTACAAATTTCATATGCTACAAAACTACAAGTAGACTACCAAGATTCCGATTAAACTCACCGTTAATTGCGCGTGTTCGTAGGAGGCGACTAAGCAAATCCATCTGTGAAAGTGATTTGTAGGCCTAGCCGTGGTGATAATAATGTCTGTGTTATAGAACAGCTGGTCGATCAAATTACAAGGCTTGCACGTGTCTGGGTTGCCACATCTGTTTTGGCCTTTCCCCCAGGGCTTCTTGACTCTTCACTGTCCATTTAGCGCCACTTCGACTTTTTGCATAGAGCAGCGTTATACAAATTTACTTATTGATTGATTGATAGATTGAAGCAATACGACTTTGCTCGTAGATATACTTACCGTTCCCAGACCTCTAACACTGTCATCAATGGACACGTCATTCTTGAGCCATCTTATCTTAGGGCGAGGTTTTCCAGTGGCCAGACATCTTAGTGGAAGGTCGTCAAAGGCTGGGAAGGCCACGAACTCCTTCATCGAGTCCGTATTAGTCCATTCCGGAGGTTTACAGCAATCTACAATATGGTATGAGCAGGATTAGCGTTAATGATAGCAAGCCGATTGCTCATCCCAGGAAGATATTAGGGTGAAGTATTATCAAAATTGGATAGTATAGAGTGGGGTTGGCGACTTAACCGTCGGAGTAATGACTATGTCACCTGTGTGCTGCAATCGCTCAGGATCGGGATAAGCTCCGCGCCTACGTTCGGTAACGAATATG
>JAQFZF010000788.1:0-15965 GCA_034695365.1 Enchytraeus norvegicus | reverse complement strand
CCCCCTTTTGAAGATGGTGAGGTCGGATTTTTATCATTTTGACATATAAATTGTAAGGGAAATATGGTCCGACCCTCCTTTGGAATAGACTAGTCCTCCCTTATTGAAATCGTCCAATTCGCACACTGAGCACCTTATAAAATTTAATGCTTTCTGAAATTAGCCTACATCGTATCCACAGCCAAACCTTCACAGATGCACAAGAATTACGAAATCTAATATATATAATAATATATATATATTGACAAACAGAATCTTTGAGAAAGAAACCATGTTGGGAACAATTGATCAAATTATGCATTACAAGATGCTCAAGCATTTTATCTTTTTTATAAATAATATTCTCTTCTTGACCACCAAAATACATGCTGGAAAAACATACTGCATGATCTGTAGTTACCACACCGAGTGGCGACTACTAGAAGGAAACAACTAATATATGGGCCAAATTTGGGTGGTCTGTCAACAAATATTACGGTTTAGCAGAAGTTCTGTGTAATTTCTTGGACAAATATTAAAAATTGTAAGGTTTAGCAAAAATCATTCTGCAGGAAAATAGAGCGGTTTCGCGAACAAATTTGTGTGCTTTTGACGTAGGCCTATATTCCAAATAATGGTACATTCTTGAAAAATTTGCAATTAATGACGTCATCAAGGCCCGACCCTCGGCCCTTTCCCTCTTTAAGTGATTAGTCTGATGACGTGCTATAATATGGATGACTCTTTAAGTGAAATTTGATAGACCATCAGGCTGGTCCCGATGCTTTATCAGAAGCAAGAGTAATATATTCAGAACCTTTTTGGCACATTTAAATTAAACACTGATATAATCTATCCCTATCTGTTAATAAGTTTAGGCTATGCAAGTAGAGCTTAAAATTATAAACAAAGACAAATTAGAAACGAAGAAAATACGAAGAAGTAGAATCTAACCCAAATTTCTTTATCTGGCATTCCGGTCGTTGTTTACAAACAAAGGAACAGCTGAGAAAAGAAATCTAAAAATCTAAAAAAGTAAGTTTTATGTTTTTAAAGCAAACATTTATCTAACATTAGGTGCAATTAGACGATATAGTTTGAACTAGAGAATTGGTAAACTGGTGAGTTATTTGTGAACATTTAGTTATTATATTGAAACAAGCAATCGTCAACAAACAGGTTGGCCTGGACGACCCATATTTTGACCCTCCTAAGTACTCACTTATCTCTGCTTATATTTAAGCCTTTGCAGGCTTGTTAATGGTTGTAATTATTAATAAGGTATTAATTTGACTGTGTGTAAGACGCGTAATTTGATAGTGTCCGCCAATTTTCTTGAGTAAACATATCGGAAATTTATAAAGTTATAAATGCCACAAGTTAAATCGTCGATCATTGCCAAAGTGTAAAGTCACTGTCAGTTTAGCTTTTAAACTCGAGGCACATTACCTTTATTATACAGACTATTTTCTAGTTACTTGTGAGGGACTGTTAATTCCGTAATTTTATGATTATAGTGGTAAAAGTTGAACCAACGGTAATTATATGTGCATCGGAATCTTTCCACCAGTCTTTAGGAGAGCCATTTATCTACTGCAGTTTAGAGACTAATGATGCAAATATATTCATTGTAGGCCTACTTTTTAACATATAGGCTAACTACAACTCATAAATTACTGAAATAACATTGCTTTATAAGGCTCTCCCATAGACTCATACCTAGCCTAAATCATATTTATCATATGTTATGTTAGAGTTATGATAGGGTTTGGGTTAAGGTAAGAGTAGGTAGGGTAAGCTTAAATTCAACCCCAACCCTGCCTCTAAATTTCTTCTTCAATAGTCTTTGAAAATTGATCGAATAGTATTATTCAGGTACAAGACTTTGGGAGAGCCATATAAGTTCACTATATTTTGACCTTACCATTGCCCTAATTTATTCAGACATATCTAAGTCTATAGCTTATAGTCTATATATATATATATATATATTTGTGACATTGTGATAGTCATTGTTAGACCTAGAAACATTGTGACGCTTGAGGTAAAGTATTAAAGTAAATCAGCTGTGTTTTTTCATCAAGTTAGACTTTTGAGTTAATTAATGCAACTATTTCAATTTTATCTCTAACACCTTACTGGGCAAGACGGGAAAACATGAAAGCAGTGAGCAGTGAGAACTCAATTGTTGATTTAAGTTTGTCATGTTTGCTGTATGACTTGATTCAATTATGATTTGGTTATGAATACAGTTTGTGAATTTCTAATTGCAGAGAAACATGCTTAGAAATTCAGCAGCACTTCTTAGTAATTTGATTTTCAAAACAAATTTGAAGCCAGGTATGTTCTTTTAAATCTTCTCGCTAAATATCGAATCTGAACCCAGGTAAGAAATATTATAAGTAATTCCCTTAAATTTTTTATTCATAATTTGCTGAGTATGAAATTTTAATTGATATGCTAGAGTATAATGAGTATTGTCATACTTTGTCTTGACTAGTGTTCAAAGCATCACGGAACATTGCTACGTCACAATGTACTTTTTCAGACCTAATTAAATTAGTGCGCCTGTATTTAAATTTTTATTATATTTTTAACTAGGCCTATTTCGTCATTTTCCACAATCTTTTATACATTTGAAATTAAAACAATGCACATATAACATCAGTCGGGTGAAAAGAGAGCCACAGGCCTTCACAGCACTTACGGAACATCTGTGCTTATCTTCACATTCTTCTGCAGCTGTTACCCACTGCATACTAATCGCTTCCAATTATCCTACCAGCGAATGGATGGCGAGCTATTTAAATTCTTCATTTTATTTCCACACATGTCAACCTCACGTGTTTAGGGTTTCACTTCTTAGTTTATGTTTTTGGTATTTATATAGCCTACTGTCCCACTGATTAATCATACCATTTCTGGAAAAAGTTAAGTAAGATTGCTCGTAAGCGGCTGCTATTTATATTGCTCATTATTTTATTTTATTTTGTTTATTGTAGTATTCACACGCAGTATGGCCAGTCTGTCTGACTACACGTTCCAGGCTCTGAAGGTGACCAGCCCGAGTGAGTTTGTGTACCACATTGAGATCAATCGACCAGAGAAACGTAATGCCATGAATAAAGCTTTCTGGGAGTAAGTTATCAATGATATTTTATTAAGCCGTCTATGGGATAATGTGCTTATAATCGCACATTCACGGACTAAGGCCCAGTTTGCAATAAAAATTTAATCCTCAATAACTGGATTTAAAATCAATGTAAATGTTAATAGTGGTGTTATATTATGTAAACAAAACAATTCGACGTGATGTTTTTTAACCTTGTAATGGATGTCAAATGCAGTAATGGAAAATAATAATTAAATTCCAATAATTAAATTAAAATAATAAAATAAATCCAATTTAAGCTCAAGAGTATTAAATTAAATTTGTAAACTGGGCCCATAGTGTATTATTTTTGAAGAAGCTTAGAACTATAGATATTTTTTATTGTTTTATGTTTCACTTTTTTTACTGTTTCACATTTTTAAGCTATGCAGTACATCTTCTTATTTTTATAAATATAGGCCTAAAATTTTGTGATGGTTGATTTTCTTGTACAAGTATTTTCTTGCTATGTACTGCAATTTCATTAATCAATTTCAATAAACTTATTCCATTTAATTTCGAACTCATTGGGAATTTGTGAGATGAGACTTACCATGCAAGGTTAAGTCAAATTTATTCAAACTTTTGCATATCTGAAGATTGTTAAAAGTTAATGTTTGTTCGGTGCTAATTGATTGATTTGATAGTTTTTAGGCATCCTGATAATATGATTCAAGGTTTAATATTAAGCTTTGAATTATTTTAGAGAAATGGTGGTATGTTTCAACAAGGTCGCCGTTGATCCAGATTGCAGAGCAGTGGTTTTCTCAGGAGCTGGCAAAATGTTCACCGCAGGTAATTTTTATTTTCAAGGACAAACTATTCTATACTTGTACTTAAAAAAATCATATTGTGTTTTTTGGTTTTTTTAGTGACTCTGCAGGGTTTTCTAGCCCCTTGTGTACACAAGAATTAAAAGAAATATGTCTTGATGAATAGTTGTTCTTTTCTTCAATAAGTAGTATTGAATTAACTTGTTTATCTGAACGCAATGGGTTATTTATATTTTATGAAGCTCTAAAATAACCATTACTGCCATTAATAACTTATTTCTTCGTTGTATAGTTCTGCTGCAATTACAATTCTGCAAACACAAAATTCTGCAAACAGGTGAAGGTGAAATATTCTGCAATGAATCCTATCCCTTTTACAGAATATTTATCTACTTGCATTTGAAACAGCGCTTAGTTGCCTTATGCTCATATTTTATATTTTGTAGACCTGTTTCGAATGTCATATCTCCAAGATGATATGGCATACAAACTAAATAGTAATATGCCATGGATCTGCCACAAGGCAGTGCACTGAGAGAGAGAGAGCGAGAGAGAGTGTGTGTGTATATATGAAATAAAATATATGAATATTATTCATTATTTTTATTTTGATGTGATTATATGTTAGGCATAGACCTGCAGGCTGTAACTGCGGACCTTATGCCGAACCCTGAGCTTGACGTAACTCGTAAAGCTTTTGCTCTCAAGAACACTATCGCAAAGTTTCAAGAAAGCTTTACTGTCATTGAGAAGGTATTCTTTACTAACATCGTTTTACTCTGTTGGTGCAATTAATTTATAAACCTTTTCTACTACTAAACAAATATCCTATGTTCAGTTGAGATAGTAAAATGGATTCTGTTTTTGTTACTATTATGCGAGATACAGCCTAATTGCCTGAGCTATTAAAATTCAAAGTTTCAGTATAGAAATGTACTTAGATAACTGCAAACTATGAGCAAGCAATTGATGTTACTGAAGATTAAATTAAATTATTCCTGTGGTATAAATTTTTGTATGTACAGTTAATCCATGTTCATTATAGTTATGCATGATTCATGTGTGTTGTACACTGTACTGTAAGCTCACTGTTTCCTTTTACCTCTATATTTATCACTAAAGGGGTGCCCGGCATTGCCCGGGTTAAGAAATACTGAGAATGGAAATTCAGCCACGCAAATTACTATGTCCAGCTTTTTGAAGTAAGCAGTTAAGGCTCTAGGGTACAAGCCAGACAACAGGTGTGACTCAGAGGGGGGGTGGGATGGGGAGGGGGTTGGGGGAGATGGGGGTGGGGAGGGGGGGAGGATGTAGAGGAGGGACGCGAACCCCTCCACTGGGTATCCCACGCCCAGATTGATACAGTAGTGAAGGTTTTTTATTTTTAATTCCTTCAGTAGTGAAGGAATTGTTATTTAAAATTTTCTGTTACCATCAAGTTTATGAAATGTATTAACATGCAAAGGCATCACAGGTTTCATCATTAATTTGTTTATTAGTAAAATTTTGTCATCCATTTTCTGTTATCCACTGATGTAACCTCACAGAGCCTCGACTCTTGTGTTGCCTCTTTGCTTTATTGTAGTATTACTGTACGCGTATATTTTATGAAGTATGTTTGAGTTATGTTGCAATAAACAAATGTTTAAAAAAAGAGGTTTGTAGTGAGAAGCTGCAAAACTGTGGGCGATTTTTGGCCCTAAAACCAGGTTTTTGACCCTGAACACCATGTTAGCAGTCGCATAGGGGGAAGGGAACCCACCACTGGGTGTCGCATGCCCACACCAACACAGTAGTGAAGATTTGGAGTGAAAGCTCTAAAACTGTGCAATGCATTCCGGACAAACAGACACACAGAATCTTTTCTTTATTTATATAGATTTAACAGCTGTTAAATTCCAATTCAGAAAGACACATTGAACAGAAATAGCATGTTTGTGTTCCAATTCTTACGGCGAATTCAAGTCTTGGTTTTGTATGATTGTTCAGTGTCCCAAACCAGTTATTGCAGCGATTCACAGCGCCTGTATTGGTGCGGGAGTGGATCTGATTTGTGCGTGTGACATTCGATACTGCACCACTGATGCTTGGTTTCAAGTAAAGGTATGCAGTTCTCTTTATAATAATAACAATTTTATATATTCAAAACATTTGGTAAATTTCAAATTAAATAAAAATTATATTTGAAAATCAGTCAGAGCGATTGAAGCATGGCTGAGGCAGAGAGTGAATTTGAGGCTACAAAAATATTGCAAGGATTGTAGTAGTATAAGAGATATAATTTAAAATATTACTCTCTTATATTTTTCTATGATATGATTTTTGACATATCTAATTTATTAATATCATTGGTTTATTATCAGTGGCGGTTCTAGGCCGGGCCATCGCTGGACCATATGCCCCCCAAACTTCCATCTGGGCCCTCAAATATTTTTCTAACCACAAATTTCCTACATTCTATTGATATTGGCTATTTTGAAAATATGTGAGGGAGCCATGGCTCCCACTCCAAAATATTTCGTACTTCAGCCTAGGTTCATGTGCACTGTTATTGTGCAGTAGTGTGGCAACAATCTCTATAGCCTACAGAATGAATTGAATGATCAGCTATTCTGATGTTCTAGTTTTGACTGGGTTGCCATTGCTGATACATAATGGCAGGTAAAGCCAGATAAGTTTCCTGGCTTTACGCTTTATGCATTTCTATACCTTGAGTACTTGCATTAATGAATGAACTACGAATTAATTGATCTGGTTTGTTCTACCTTGCAGGAGGTTGACTTGGGTATTGTAGCCGACGTGGGAACACTTCAACGCTTTCCTAAGATCGTTGGCAATGAAAGTCTAGTGAGAGAACTCTGTTTCACTGGCAGAGAACTTAAAGCGGACGAAGCCAAAAGCTTTGGACTAGTTAGGTAAGTTGATAAGTACATTATTTGATGTTAAGAAGTTTAAGATTTTAGCAGATATGTAATAATTACGGACTATTGTACAACGTTAACGATTATTCAAATCCGCACTTGAAGTGCTTGTAAGTTTTATTAATGAAAGTAGAATCAGTATTGTGCCCCTCTGACTTGCTTATTATTTTTATTTAATGTTTAAACATATTGATGCATTTTCCCCTGTCGCTTTCTTTACTTTGAGGAATGGAGTGATATTTACTAAGACTATATCAATTTTTATGTTTGATTTCAATGATTTGTACTGTAGGCCCTTTATCATATATGATATCTGGTTATATTACATGTTCACTAATTAATATAACCAATTAATTAATTATATATTATATGTTCAGAAACTAATTAATCGTGTACACTAATTAAGTTTTATTTTTTCATGTTCACTCTGTATATGTGATCGTTTGTGTGACGCTAAAATAACTAATGCGCTGCTAGTAGCTGCTGAGATAGCTTCTAAAGTCCAGTTACCCTGACATCACCTTTGGATGAGAAAACAGGCGTTTAACTTTATCGTATTGTATAATATAGCAAGGTGTATCCGGAGAAAGATGCTATGGTAACCGATGCGCTGCGTGTAGCCGCTGAGATAGCCTCTAAGAGCCCGGTCACCGTGCAAGGAATCAAAGAGAGCTTAGTGTACGCTAGAGATCACTCCGTGGACGAGTCGCTGCTTCAAGTCGTTAGTAAATCTTTTATAGTAGCAATTTTAGTGATAGAATTGGAAGTGAGAGTGGTGGGGGCATAGAAATACTAATATATACACTAGAACAATTATAAGTTGCACTCACATGGCTACAAGAATATCCCCGGATGTTGATGTGTGCAACTCAAAATATGTTTAAAATGAAATTAAAAATGACATTTGTTTATTTAGACACTTTAATACATTACTCTGTAAGAATATTATCATGTTTTTTTATTACAATCATGACGTCATTTATTCATACTTTTAAGCTTTACATTTCAACATCCCAGTGCAGTCATGTAGCCATGAGAGCACGGATTATTACTATTGCTTGAGCCTTCTACTGTATATATTAGTATTTCTATGGGTGGGGGGTTCAAGTAGGTTGAGTATACTATAATTTGAAAGACTTTTTAAGGGATTTGTATGGGATTTGTATGTTAGAGGTGGATCTGAGTGTTTAATTATGTATGTTCAAGTTTGGATGCTGGTTTTGTTTAAATTTTGAGCACGTAGCTACTTGATGATAATATTAATAAAGGTTAGCTTTCGTTTCGTCATTCTGGGATGAAGTCAGGGACGTCCCAACAGCACTTATCATGATGCTTCATGCAAATCCTATTCAGCATTATCTGAAGATAAAAACGAGTGGATTAGCTGTAGTTAATTCTTATATCATATTATATTTGTAACATAATTTGTCGACTTTTAATGCTGATAAATAGTATCATCAATAATACTGTCTTAATACCACAATTTTAATAATAATTTATGGTGTTTCTTCTTGATGAAACTTTAGTTTGTACTTATTTTGTTGGTCTATTTATTGATATATATATATAGTAATTATATGTAATAGCAATTATGATGTTCTTTTATGGAAGGTATTACAATTTTTACAACTTCGTACCAGTAGCCAATCAGACCCATGGCCCTGTAAATAAGAGTGGGTCGGACTTTCATCGACGATATAGGCAGAAGGTTACGTGCCCTGATCGGAGACCTCAGAGAGCGCTCATTCCTGGGGCAGAGGCTCTTTGTGGCTCTTTCAGCAGTACAATGCTGTATGGTTCCGGGGGGACCCTTACGTGCCAAACATTATTATAATTCAAATGCTTGAACCCCCTAGCGAAATCTCAGTAATTTCGTCAAAACTCAAGATTAAAAGAAAATATTTTACAGACTTGTAGAGGAGGTTTTTTGACATCCGCTCTCCAAATTTGATAGAAAAATATTTATAAATGTAAAAGTTACAGAGTTTCTATGAAAAAATCTAAAAAAACAAATTTACAAAGCTTAATCAACAGGCATTCATTCTTTTTTATTGAATTGTGGCTATGAAGCTGGCCGTTTGTTGTTGGTGCCGATGATATTTGAGTATATTCAAAGTGACGCCTCACCCTGTAGATGGGCTACATAATAATTGCAATTTTATTATTGTCAGTTTCATGGATAAATGGTTTATGCTGTTCTTTATTTGTTGTTATGTATTCAGAGATCATTGAACCAGTGCTTACTGCAGGGTGAGGATACTGTTAAGGCTGTGACCGGCATGATGACTAAAGAGAAGCCCGTGTTCGCCAAACTCTAATCCTTCTCATTTATATTAATTATATATAATGACACTGTATGCCAGTGTATGGTACGGTAGTGTTTGTATACTAACCAATTTTGGCTTTAAGGTAAGACTTTAATTTATATTCAAAATACTAACATAAAATATAGTTATTTCTGGTTTTGTTAAGCAACGAACAGTTACTTGACTTTGATGTTTGAATAAACTATGTGAATAAACTATGTCTATCTAATAATGAATATGCGTCTGTCTAATGTTAACTTATTATTATATAGGCCTACCTTTAGCAAATTTGTTTCTGATTGATGAACATGAAACAAAATTACTTCAACTTGATTGCAGTCAGTGGCGACGCCAAGGGGGGTCCAGCCCCCCCCCACCACCTAGAAAACTTCCGTCCCCCCATCCCCCCAAGAATTCCCAAGTACACATAGTACACAATGTAACTGGCAATGTTATTAGACCCTTCTATATTTTTCATTGCCTCCCCATCGCCCCAAATTAATTTTTCTGGCGCCGCCACTGATTACAGTGCAGTCACGTCGTAAAATATCTGTCTCTGGTTTCCTGGGTCGGGGTTCAACAACTGACCGAGACGGGTTCCTATTTGATTTACGCAGCAGATTCTGAGGCTGCAATAAAACGTGAAATACCTGTGAAATGTAATTATATTTTCCAAAATAACAGAAATTTGCATATTAAAGAATAGATGCGTATATTTAATGAATAACAGATATATGTTATAGTGATACTCTGAAAATAGGTGCTGCTAGAAACAATGATCATACAACAGATTCATAATACCAACAGATGGTGACACTTTCCTAACAAAATTTCGTATAGAAACGTCGATCTAAAACTGTATCGATAACAAGCAATATTCTATAATGGCCAGGACATCATCCTTGGACGAGGAACGGACGTTAAATTGTTAATACTATTATAATAATACGATGCCATGATTTTCATTTATCAATTATGTATTACTATTATTAGCAGTTTTTCAATAGCTAGCATGGCTAGCTATTGATAACTGCTATTGCTATGCCTACAAAACAATTATATTCAATATTATTAGCATGCACAATGTCACACAAATAGTATCATTTAAGATTTACGAGCAGCAAAAGAACATCCAGCAAAGAACATTGGAATGTGTACAACTCAGAAAACAGTACAAAAGAAAGTATTGATTACCATGTAACATCTTATTAATTTATAAATCTTATTCAATAGTTGTATGGCGGCAGTTTTCTTCAGGGGTCTCAATTATTGACTATGTCATTCAACAAGGATATTTATGACTAACTTGAAAGTTTATTTTAATATGCATTAGACATCTGATAATACCTATACAATTATATAAAAAGTTATTATTGAATTAAACTTATTACAACTGGATAACTACATGATTTGGAAGACTCTGTGGTCTAATGGCAGCACAGCCGCCTGTGAAATGTGAGGTTGAGGTTTCAATGCCCAAGTATGGAGACCTCTAAGTTGCAGCCTTAGCAAGCTGCTTCCTCTTCATTGCTATAATAGCAGCGGTCAGTGTACATTTACCAAGACACACTCTGGCGACTGCGACTATCTAGCCAAATTTGGAAACGAATACCAGCTACCTTGCCATCCCGAGATCAATAGCGTACGATTTAAAAAAAATAGACATAACTAATAATACTCTACTACAAACAGTTAGAGAAGCAGCAACAAGAGGCAGTTAACCAAAACTTGTAGACAATAGAATTACTTCATGTAATTATAGGACTAAAATGCCGAACAAATCAATGATCTATAGCTGCCACTACACATAAAAATTGTGGATACCTTTTATGCATTAATTTCACGCAAAGACTAGAGAATCCGTGAACACATATTTAACATAATTATATGTAAAATGTGACTACCTGTCACAGCCTGAAGGGTTGTAGTGTAATTTCAAACAAGCTAAAGTTGAGAACCCATTAAAAATGTTTGAAGCGCATGATTATAAGTGTAAATATATAGCAAACTAGACACCTAATTAAGCAATATAATTCTTTAATACATGAACAATAATGACTATGGTATCAAATCGAACATATTACCTATAATAATTAATTATTGTAGAAACTTCATTGAAACACATTTATTTTTATTCTTTATGTTAGACAATAATTATGCAGCTTGGACAAAAAAGACTAGAAATGTATGAACACATATCATTACTTTTTTAATAAACAGATCTTATGCTAATTGTTTTGTCATGATTTGAAATGAATGCAACAAGATCATCATATTATATAGCATTCAAATATGTTCTAATAAAGCCAACAATAATAAAATACACATCTTACAATTTTGGATCTGGGATGCAAAAGAATAGACCTACCGAAAGCTACATGTGTTTTGTAGAAGTCGACTAACGGTGAAGGCAATGTAAAATCACCTCAAAAGCTATCATTTTTCTTCAACTAGGGCATTACCATGTGTGTAGTAAAGAAAAGCCACACGTAAAGTGATAAAGGATCGAATTGTGACGGGATCGACTTGAGGATTGATCAATGGTGTGTTCATTACTGGGAGAGAATGAAGACTGTATGAATTAAAGCCTGGACCTGCCGTCTGGCAGCGCACTGGATAAATAGATCACACATCTACAAATACAACTAAAATATTACAAAGACATCTTACACATGCATAAACATTTTGGATGTTGGTAATCTTTTAACAAACTTACATAATTAGACAGATATTTCATTGTAATACATCTTATTGATCGACATCTTGTAGATCATAATCATATAGTTTTTAGATGATGAAATGGACGTTACATTTTGATTGACCAAATACACGTTAATATATAAACATATAATACAAAATATACAATATATATGTACTCAGGTAAAAATGCAATAACATCTTCAACATTCAAAATAATTCAATCTAATTAGAAGGCGTTCAGAACAATTTCTGATATAGTTATCCATGTAATAATCTCTGACATAGTTTTCCATGACGGTGGTATTACTAACAATAACAACAACAAAAATGGTTAATAAGAAACAATATCTGCGCTGTTCTTGACTACTCTGCTTAATGCAAGACATTTCTCACTCAGCTGACGAATCTTGTCGTTTGAAGCCGCTCGCTGTTTCTCCGCAAACTGTAGCGAGTCCAACAGATTAGCATTCTCCTTGTACAAATCCTTTAAAACAACATCGTTCTTCTTAAGTTGCTCATTCTAACAGAACAAATATATATTATATAATGTACATATGATGTCCCTAACATCATAATTGGTCGAGGATACAGATGTTGAACCTTTATTATTATTATTATTTTTATTTTCTTGCCCTGGGTGGTAAACGACCCTGGGCTAAAAAATATTATAAAATTGATTTTAATACGTTAAAAAAGAAGTATAGATAAAGAAAGCATTTAAAATTAATCTCTTGTACTCTGGAGTGCCATGTCGCTGAAAGTGCCGCGGAAGCATATGGCATTGTAGCGTTGAATCGCCATGGACAGCCGCTGCCACAGAAAAGACTTTTCGCGGTTGTCGCCGGTGATGGCATGGTTCCTCCTGCCAATGTCATCTATAAAGTCAGTGCCAGCAGAGTTGATGGGGCCCAGGGTCTCAAAGGCAGTGGGCACAAAGGAATACCTTGACATTATTTCTGAATATTTCTGAAGCTTCTTTCCTGCTGTCACTTCTGCAGCAGACCCTGCCATAGAACTCGACCCGGCAACGTTACTGGCCGCGAGGGTATCCATAAAATTATTTAGACTTATTTATTAGAAAGTAAACAACAACAGCTGATCGTTCACTTATAGAAACAGTGATGCCCCATGTTTAAAAGTTATTCAAGTTCAACATGAGTGATCTAGCGTTTGACCAGAGAAGGTTTTAAATATTATGCAAAACAAAATAGTTATAAATACATAATAATTTTAAATATTAGTTTGGCGCATTCCTTCAAATAGAACACTGTTAGAAATATCAACGTTTTATTTAACCAAATTATTGTGGTATTTTATATTCTTTCCTTTTTATACTTGCGTTTTTATGAATTTCCAATAATTAATTATTATTGTAATTGTGAGGTTTAAATGATATAATTAAAGGACGTTATCTTATGCTGATAAACTATATGGAACAAAAGTCTACAAATCAGAATTTTGTGAGGTGTAACCCCAGCTATAACGTTAGGATACTTTAGATATCAACATTGCACGATTATAACGGGATAACTGTAAGCCCGCAAAGCTGGATAAAGCGAAGGTCAACACAAGTAACGACTCCACAGACTTCCGAAGCTGAGCTTTGTACTGAGCCCGGCCGATTTGATATCCAATTAGCAATTTTCAGCAGCTGATATTAAGTTGGTTATTTTCAGCTGACGAAGCTGATGACGCAGCAACTCTGGCTGCTACGTCATCATCATGTGCGTGACTTATGGTGGCCATCGGGTTGGTATAATTTGAGCTTAAAGCAGCTGTATCATAACTATAGATGATTAGCTACTAAAATGAACAATGCAATGACTAGCAATTCCCCCTTTTAAGACTGCTTCCGCCAATCAAGGTATTTACATTAGCTGCTCAAGAGAGTCAACACGTGCCTAACTGCAATGTCTTAATTGGCACTAAAGCTAGTAGCAGCTGACCAGTGGGCGAGAAGGCATAAGTCACGTACGTGACCTGGTATGATGACGCAGCAACTTTAGTAATTCAGGGTGAGGAACCCCACCTCAACATTATTGTTCCTCTCAGATTCAGACATGGGCTAACTTTGTGAGATTGCGTCATTTTTTAATATTGAATTTCAGGTTGGCATTGGCCGTCAAGTCCACGAGAAAGAGTATAAATGAGGCATTATAGACTGCATGCAGTGTACGCCATTAGAGTAGATGGATGCCGAAATGGAGTTGGCGGTATTCTGTTCTGCTGCTATAAGAATTAGTGATGCCACAAACTATCACAGCGTATAACAGCCCCCCGACCCCTGTCAAATCAAATTTTCGTGGACCATAAAGGTTCCGCAATGTGCATCTACAATGTATAACGTCAACTGTATTAAATTTTGTATTACCATCAATTTACCGGGTAGCTAAAAGCCTAAATTATTATGTCATCTATGCTTCTTGGAGCATATAATTAAATTCACCCTTCGATATTAATAATAAAATTATTATCGCTAAGTGAGTTTGGTTTAATTGATTTTGAGTTGGAAGACTTAGTCACGATCGAATAATATTGTCAAAACAGTCGGCTTATAAAAATCTGATTTACCACCAGTTTCATCAATCACAGCTTATAACTATCCAGAGAAGTCAATTCACCTAACTATAAAAGTTAGGTGAATAAAAATTTAGATTCAGATTTAAAAATCAGATTTTAAAAAAAATGCTGGCATTTTTGAGTTGCCATCATTGTATACGTTGGCTGATTGTGTGTCATTATTGCAGCACACAGGTGACAGTCATTAATCCGACGGTGAGGTCGCCAGCCCCACACTATACAGTCCAATTGATAATTGGATCATATACGCCAGACCTGTGGTAACATTCGCAATCTTCCGAAGTAGACACCTACTACGTACTAATTGCTACCAATTATCCAACCTATGAAGGGATGTGGGCTTGGTTGGCCCGTTGTATATCCGAGATGTTACTCTCTGATTGACTTGACTGGGAATCGAAACCCGGACCTTATGCGCAACAGTCGACACAAACTGGCCGACGCACTAACCAAATGAGCTACGGAGACGTACCGTATCGTATAAGGAGGGACATATCGTACCGTATCGTATACGTACATGGAGACGTACCGTATCGTATACGGAGGGACATATCGTACCGTATCGTATACGTACATGGAGACGTACCGTATCGTAGACGTACCGTAAAACGGAGACGTATAAGTATTGTATACGTACCGGGTAGCTAAAATAACAATAATAATATATTATAAAAAAAGAAAAAAGAATACGAAATTCCAAGAGCTGGCACCATTGGATCACATGTAAATAACATGATTTATTAAAATAAATCCGTAAATATTTAATAAAAAATCATTTTGATATTTTAGGTCACAATAAAGGTTGGTATTTTAATAGACCATAAAAGTTCAATGTTAACTCCGCTTCTATAGCTATAATGGGGCGACATAGGACGATTCGCTAGATCTATATGTTAGGAGTCGATTTTCGAAAATCGCCGAATTCTATCAAATTCGCAATACGAAAATTAGTCAAAATGACTACTAACATCTAGAATTTATTTCTATCAAATTTTGGCGCCCTTTTACGGTCTATAGATACTATCAATAACTTAATGCTTGCAACATGATGCTATTTTATTTATTTTTATTTTGTCTTGTTTTATTTGTTCTTTTATTAAGTAAACAAGAACAGCTGATCGTCCACTTTTAGAAACAGTGATGCCCCATGTTTGAACTTTTAAATTTAAGTTCAACTTGAGTGACCAGAGACGGTTTTTAATATTTACGAAATCAAATAGTTATACATTATCGTAAATTTACTAAGGGTAGCCTACTACGTAATTATTCTCTGTTTATTATTATAAATATTAGTTTAGTCCGTTCCTACAAATAGATCGCTGTTAGAAATATATAATAACATTATTAATATTTTATAAATGTAACCAATTATATGTGGTGTTTGATATTATATCACTTTTATGAATCTTGAGATTTCGAAGCTGTAAGACATTAAAGACGTATTAAGATGTAAGACATTGGTCCCATATTTTTTGTAATATACACTGTGAGTTTTATAAGTGACCACCTTTTTATATTTGCAATAAAATCGTAACCTGTCGTCATATTTCTATAA
>JAQFZF010000787.1:0-15967 GCA_034695365.1 Enchytraeus norvegicus | reverse complement strand
ATAACACTTATGACCTATATAACAACCAAGCTCTGATTTTTCTAATTTTATCAGAATATCATTAATATATAATGTAATGTTACTAATAATAAACAAATAGTAGACATTTTCTTTGTACTCTCATTTCAGTGTCGCTTATATTTTACTTATCTCGAGTTAGCATTTTGGTTAGCTAAGCCATTTTCTACAATGTTCAATCAATCAATCAACACTAATAATATTCCTTTTCATCGTCTGATGACGATATCAGGCACCAGCATCAGCATAGTGTTATGTGTGAATTTGTTGTTTGCGTTCATTCATAGATTTAAATTGAGATTTTTATTGTAGTTGAATATATGACTAAATAATAATTTGTAAAGAAAAATGTAAAATATTGATTTTATAATGCCTTTCTATAAAAATTAGCTTATTTAAACGATGATAATTAAAATTTTATAATAGTAGTTAAAATTGGCCTCTTTAGTTTTTCTGTCTGGCACCCAAGACAGTCCAGCATCTCACAAACTTGTGTTATATAAACACTGTGTGGTTTATGATCAAATAAATCTAAAGTGGGGCTGGCAACCTCAGTGGCAATTACCGCTGGTGTGCTCAAATCACTTCTAAATGTGATCAGCTCGGAACCTAGAGGTCGATATTGTTTCGATGAAACTTTACTTTGAACCTTAACCTTATTTTGTAAGTGTTATAATGATTTGTATGTGTAGATAACATCGTTCAACGAAGCAGTCAGTTTCAGAACAGTCAACTATCCAGACCCGATAACGCTCACATGTCACCTCACTCCTATATGTTAGAGTCTTCCCTCAATGCTAACATGCCATCCGATATCATGCAGTCGCATGATAACCATTACCCAGGGCTTCCTGTTGAATTAAATGAAGGTGATGAAGAATATATTCCAGAAGTTCTTGGCGTTCAGGACAGCTGTGCATCATTTAACAGAAGTTCTATGATCTCTAATGGGCTTCCGGTGTATGTGCCAACAAAGCAATATAGTTCTCTAGAGGAACGCATTCAGTGGATGCAGGAAGATGCTAACAGTACTGCGTTAGACAGTCGGGGAGGAGATATGATCGGATCTCCTTGCTTCTCATCCGACGAGAGCTTCAGTATCGACAGCGACGAAGAACTAGAGGAAGAAGATAATGAAAAAGACGATGAAGAAGTGGAGTTAGATATAATAAAGCTGAGACGACCGACTGATGCGTTAGTTCTGGGTAAAACAACCGGATATTTAGTCGACGGTAGTTCTGCAGAAAAGAGAAAGCGGTCAAGGAATAAAGAAAGGAAACTGGATGATTCCTTAGTGGAGGATGAACAGTTAAGCGATGATGCGGTGAATGAAATAGTAAAGATGGCACCACTGATGGCTAAAGCAGCAAGAGAGAATGTTCCGGAATCGAAAATGAAATCAACTTCTTCATTTGGTTCTAATCGTGATAGAAAGCGACCGCGAGAATCGAATGGAGGTTTGAGCACAGTTTCACCAACTAAGAGTGGCTTATCTAACATTGAGTTCCTATCCGCTATTATTGCAGGAAGCTGTAATAAGAACAGTGATATTAAACTGGAAAGAACATCTGAATGTTCTCAAACAGCAGAAAATATTTCCACTACACCATCGATTTCAACTGAGTCAGAAATAATTGAAGCAGGTGATGTGTCACAGCCCGCGGCTAAAAGAAATAAACTAGAGACGAGCACAATCAAGAGAACTGTCAATGATCTCAAGTATTTGATGCGTAAGCCTTCGGACACGAGCGTAAACAGTCCTACAGGAAATATACCCGGCAACGGAGCAGTCGTAGATCCTAGATTAGATAGTAATAAGAGGATTTCGGAATCTGGAGCAGCTGATGGATGTCTGAAGAATAATTCTAACAGTGTTAGTATGACCAGCAATGAGGCATTCGGTGGTGCTCGTTTAGGTAGACAAGAAAGTCTTACTGCGACTGATAAATGTGAGTTATCTGTTGACGCTGGTGCTGGGAGTCTTGATAATAGCAAGCAGGTTAATAAAACCATTTTACATCTAGAAGATAATACTTTATTATCCAATACATCTAATATACTGCCACTGGGTCTTTCTCAACTGCCAACAGATGCATTGGTACTTCCTAAAATATCATCTGAAGTGGCAGTCAGTGAGAGCGGACTAGTTGAGGCAGAAATAAGTGATAGTGTGTTATCAGTGATTAATGAAAGTACATCATCAGCTATTAGAAACAATGAAAACATTGTGTCGGAAGTTAACGATGATTTGCCATCAGAAATAAATGACGAGTCTTCGCATGATATCAGTGATGTTATAACACCAGTTGTTTCTGAAGAAGATATTTCATATAAGGTTGATGTTGATGAGAGTTTATCAACGGGGAATATTGATAATGAGGTTTCTGTCGGTAAATCTGATGATTCTACCAGTATATCTAAGCCATCAGTAATGACTGACATTAACATTGTCGAGGAAGAAAAGCTGCTGGAATTGAAAGCAGTCAGAAGGATTGCGGATAAAGTAACACCTAACATGGCTGACGCAGATAAACAATTGCCAAAAGTTACTAATAAAGATCATATCGGTACTGATGCAAGAGTTACTGAGATAGATGATCCAGCGAAATCTAGTGAGAAAAATTTACCATTAATGAGACCCCTTAGTTCATTTACAAATATAACTAATACTGACAATATAGTGCCAGTGATATCTTGTGTAGATAGTTTATCATTGAAGGGGTCCGGTGGTGTGGTAACAGAAATGACTGAAGTTAAAGCACCATCAACTGTGGTTATCTTTGATAGTGTATTATTAAAACCTTTTGAAAAATCTAGCTCAAATGTGGTTAGCATTGATACTGTATCACTAAAATCCGTTCAAACATCTAGCTCAAATGTGGTAAACACAAACCTCATACATTCAGCATCTATTTCTCTTCAGGGTGCTAATGTAAGGCGTGGAAAACGTTGTAAAGTATCGCCAAATTCAAATGTAAAATCAGATTCTACTAGATTGATAAGTAAGTCGCAGACCGATGTGACTTGTGATAATTCTAATAGTCAAACAGTGGCGATTGCTAGACGAAGTTTAGATAGTGTTTTGTGTACACAGCCTAATGAAACCTGTGTTTCTGACAATATCACTGCCAATTTTTCTAGTACTGTACATGAACAGGGCCAGTCTTTCACAAGGAGTAATAGTACTAATAGTACAAACACAAATAAGTCTGAAGTGTCGTGTAGCAATAAGATCTCGAAGGATAGTGTCAATGATACTGATACTAACATATCTGTAGCCGCGTGTTCTATTAACGTAGCGCAGGATAGTGATGTTAATATGGAATCATCAAATTCACTTGAACAAATATCCACCGATAGCATGATCATTAAGTTACCAACTGCTGGACTAAACATAGACAGTATTAAAAGCCTTAGCAGTATATCATCTCAATCGAGCAGTATAAGTGTCGGGAGTTCATTCTATAATTCTGAAACATCTGTTTGCGGTAAAGCTGCGGAGTCATATCAAGAAGTGTCCAAGCATGCAGGGTCTGACAAACCATTAGATAAGATCTTAAGCCCGGGAAGACATGTGTATTGTGGAAAGCCTCCATCTTTTTTGGGTAATATTGTTCAGCTTTATTTCGATTTCTAGGATACATAATTAAGGGTTCAACATTATTTTCTCATCCAATAATCCTATTATGTTCAGCCGTCTGTTTCGAATACAATTTTGTGTTTTTGTTTCTTAGTTTTCTGTATAGTCCATATTCACACATGAAAGATGCACATGCTAGTTTCCCTTCTTAGTTTTTTAAATAAATTTATTTTTCACCCCATGATTAATCGTATCTTTGCCTGTCGATGGGCGCAACACAGCCAGTGCAGGCACACGACTAACGTAAATGACTAATAGTTTACTGATTAGTTATATATATGAATGGCTGCATGCAAAAGTGGACCAAGTAACATTAGAAATACAGTAAAAAATTGTGTTTAAAAATTGTGTAAAAATTGAAATATTAAAAACAATATATTCAAATTGTTTTCATAATATTTAACATATTTATTTTTTCTCTCTCTCTCAATTATTCTTATCTCTTGTATCGGATGTAGTAAACTTTAGCATAGAAGCGACTGCGATGTGTGCATGTTCATAGTTCTCTAATGCATCTATAGGAGGAGTGCAATATTTAATTGTTATTTAATGAGACGGAACGATGGAGAATACAGTAAGGCATAAATCTATCGGACTGTTGTATGTCAACCTTATAGAAATCCAAATATTTCTGATCATTTCATCTTTGAAACTTACGAATATATACTTACGTCAGAAGCATCCTGGGTGAGCAGCAGTAGCCACGTTAGATCCTTATACAATGAACGTCTCTGACATAACCTTGGATGAAGAAACGGACGTTAAATCTATTATTACTGTACATTGATTATTATTACTGTACATTGCATCTGTGGGTACTTTGATCGGTGGGTGCTCTGCTGCCGATGTACCGGCCAGACAATGACCCTTACATAGGACAGTCACCTGGAGAGTAGATTGTTAATTATCTGTAGCAGTTCTATGCAATCTGTTGTCACAGAAAAAGTTCTAGATGGGACACTCGCCACTGCTCTTTTATTAGGTTAGATGTTGGCATGATGTTTGCTTAGGTAAGGAAAATCAAAGAATCAGAACAGCTATCACTGATAAGAGCATTCCTAAAGATCAGCTGATTCAAGAATCTATAACCTATGTTCTGCATCGGTATGTGTGTTTTCAGCAACTATGTGTTCTAATTGTATTTCTTATTACTATTATTATTTATTTTTATTTATCCATATATACACTGTGAGGCATAAAAAAAAGGCACCGAACTATTTGTTATCATATCTTCCATAAAGGAAGCCCGAAAATTTGCATAAAATTTTGTGGGGATGTTTCGTCGATACATTTGCTACAAAGTGATATCAACATTTACTACATGAATCAATTACCAGCTTCACACTAACTTGCGAAACTTTAAAGTCAATAATGTCTCTGTAACGTTGATACAGATCAGCGTCATTGAACTAAAGTTTGTTCATAGTAACAGAAAGAAGCAGCAACGTTCTAATAGCAAAGTCTAAGAAACAGCAACGTTTTAATTTAGCAATTGTTCGAAATGCTCTCCTTTGGCTCGAATACAGGCCCTCAACCATGACCGCCACTGCTCGATGGCCTTTTCAATGCTGCCGCTGTCTGGCTCAAGATCCACACTGTCCGTTGTTCGAATCTTACGCAACAGCTTAGCGAGGCCATTATTTTTCAAACCCTTATTTGGGAGATCTTTACTCTATCGGTTACTGCTATAATTTTTCAGCAGTAACAGATTCTTAATACAATTTTTGTCTTCTGTTGTGAAAACCATGCCGTTATTGCTTGTTTACAAACAATCAACTTCTGCCGCTGGTATCTTAGCAACCACTAAAGAATAAGTAACAAGTTCACATTTGTTTGAAGCACATTTCATTTTAGATTCATTATTCCAATTTTCAGACATATTGGTCAAATTTTATGGAAGATATGTCAAAAAATATTTTGGTGCCTTTTTTATACCTCACAATATTCGCACGTGACAGACGCACATGCTAGTTTCCTTGCTTAGTTGCTGTTTTTGTATTTTATTTTATTATCTTCTCCATGATTAATCGTACCTTTGCCTATCCATTATATCTTTGCTTTACTTATTATTTTCCCTTCTCGGTTCGGATAATTTCAGAAAGAGACCGATGAAAATTGCTCGAATTAAAAAGAGGCGAGAAATGCATTTACTAAGGAATGTAATTGGAAACCAATTTAGAATTCATAGTTTTTCATTTTCTAGGAGTGTGTGGCATTCGGGTGTAGTATAAGGTATATATATAGCTTTATAATGAGTCAATTTGTTGGTCACTGGTGTGCTCGTTGTTTTTCTTCTTCCTTTTTCCAAACACATGTCAACCGCACATGCTTGCACTGTTTCCTTACTTAGTTGCTGTTTCTGGTATTTTCTGTAGTTTTCCTTCTCAATGGTTAATCGTACCTTTGCAGTAAATCATGCTCGCTACTGAGTTCAAAGATATCGCTTCTGAATTAAAAGACATCCACTGTTCAAATGTTCTTCTGAGACATCATTAAGATATTATAGAGCATACTCTTCAAGAGCTTCTGATTGATTAATTAGAAAATTAACTCTCTAATTGCCATATATTAGACACTGTTTCCTTTAGTACAGGTAACTTTAATACAAATTTTCGTTGAGATTTCTAGTTGATGTGCCATAAATTATCCTGACTAATGTATCATTTTTGTCTTAATATATTAACAAGTGTAACTTTTGTGAATGTGTTTTCTGCTGCTGCGCTGCCAATTCCAGCCTTAAAATAAAGTGGGCTTTAAAAAAGCCCAACCCGGCAGTTTTATTATTTCTTTAAATATCGGGTTTAATTGTGTTTTTTAACGAGCTTTTTAACAACTTAAGCTATATGATATCACACATGCTAGTCTCTATTTTGCATTGCACATAGAATCATAGATGCTGCGAAATTTATAGTTAGCCATAATCTGACAAAATTTTACATGGTAGCTAGTGATTTTGACAATTTTTGAACTGAAGGTTTAAAGTTTTAATAAAACCTGGATAAAAATATGTTTATTTTTAGTGGGTTTTTAAGCAGGTTTTTAAAGTAATTTTTTTTAAGTGGGTCTGCCCAAAAAATAAGTTTTTTCTTTGGGTACGTACCCAGTCTGTCTGCCGCATCTGTCTGTCGCATCGGCAGACAGATTGCACTGATGATATAAGCTCATATTGATTGAATGATTGATAATCAAGACACAACAAGTTGGCTAAGAAGAAGCTACAAGAAGAAAGAAGCTCTAGAGGAGAGTTGATCTATTCCACACACGACAGACAGATGGAACTGCTGTTCACGTTTGGCCTGCACTATCTGCAGTTCTTTTCTGACGATGGAAATGAAGATCGATCGGTGAGTAGTTGAGATCGTTATAAGCCGTTGTTGTTGTTGTCTACCCAGAGGATCAGCCGTGATGCTGACGTCTGCTTATCTTTGTTTCCAGGGCTCGACCAGTTAAATCCTCATTGATTGATTGATTGAGTTACGGCTCTTGTTTTGATCTTGTCCCTGATGTCATCGTTGCTTGCGAAATTGATATTAAGTCCATAATTGCCTATTAAATGAGGCTATTTAGCTAATAATATAATCTTCGTCCCTGACATCGCCTTCGAGTGAAAAACCGGACGTTAAATCCTCATTGTATTGTAATAAATAAAAAGCTACAGCTAAGTTAACAACTGTTTCTCTATCATTGGGACTCTCTAATAGACAAAATATCTTCTAGTATTAATATTAATGTAAATTCTTACTAATTTTTCTATCATACTATTCACATATGGTTAATTGTTCATTAAATAAGCGCACAATCGCACACCTTAAAAAATATAAGTAATTAAGGTTCGGATTGGTAAATCATAAACAAAGCACTGGTTGTTCTGCTATTGTTGCTAATATAAGTATCAAAGTCTATTTTAAATATTTTGCGAGTTCTGCATGTTCTATAGATGTCTTTAACACAGAGAGAAGTTGAACAACTACAATAACACCAAGATTATATTTATTTGAAGCATCTTTCTATACTCAGGTGCCCCCAGATAGCTCAGATAGAAACTCAACAAAGGCCGAGGGCTCATTGGAGGTAAGTTTAGAGCATTTCAGATATACATGTACATTGTGATTGATTGCTTTCTTGCTGTGCTTTAGCTAGTCACTATGCTTACTCCTGTAGAATCAGTTCTGATGTATTTTCTAGTTCTAAATGCTATTTTGTATTAAATGTTGTTGCTTATTCAAAGCATGATAGTTTGTGTATATATGTGGCTCTATTTTATTAATAGTACTTGCATTGTTGTTGTTCTTTTTCTTCATTGTTAGTGTTATTAAAATGTTTTTGCATTCTGTTTTAGACATGGTGCAATATTTGACACTTTTTACTCCACATGTAGAAGTGTGCTATATGTTGCTAAATATAGTGGGAAGTATAAGTTAATATTTGTTCTCTTACGGCTAGCTAAATAGCTTGATATTTCTTCAGCTCAGTTTTTTCCTCAGTTATATTTCTTTTCTCGTGTAATGTATAGAAAAAAGTATTATTTTCTTGCTCATTTTTGTTTTAATTTCTTAAAAATATATCTTTAGTTTAGCTACCACCATCTCTTTCTAAATTCATCAAGTCTGCATTTGTTTATAGCTATGAAGAAGTATCAGAAATTTCTGTAGATCAATGAATGCCACATCTATGTTTATTAATTACTAATTTAAGATTTATTAATTAAATTATTAAACTATTCTGAAGCATACTACTGACAAGGCAAGCTCAATTATTTTGTTAGGCGTTTTATTACTTAAATTCTTATTTAATTTATTATTTAATGTATGCTTTCTCTGTTTAAGTTTTATCCATAACCTAAATAGTAAATACTTTATTATGTTTTGTAAAAAAAGAAATTGTAGACTTTTATGATTAATTTAAGTATTTGCCATAATGCTTCTGAATGTTTTGTAAAAAACAATACCATGGGTAGGTGAACCCTAAAAATAGATTTGGAAAAACCTGACTAGTAAACAAAATGGTTGCATGGGACAAAATCAACAATTCCGTACTTAAGTTATTGAGATTTAGTATTTATTTTTACTGTAATATGGCCTACCATTAGTATATACAACCCTAACCATTGGTAGGGGTTAGGGTTAGCCTCACTAATGGTAGGGGTTTAGGGTTAGCCTAACCACTGGTCTAGCTTAAGGTTAGTCGGGTCTACCGGAATCTCTCCCGTCATGCGGCCCTATTTGTCCATAACACAGTAAAGTTGTACAATCGAGGCATTTTGCAAATTGATGAAAAGGTGTTTAAAATAGCATTATTCGAGAGAAATAATATCCATTTTAGATTTCCAGTAGGTGCTTGTGAAAAAATAAATTTTCACATGCCTTTTCCATATGATTACTTAGGATGAGGTTAGGGTTTGGGTTAGGGTTAGAGTTAACCCTAGGCCTATCCCTATGCTAATAATATAATTTAAATTAATAATTATAAATTTGGCAGCCAATGTATCACAGATTTCTTCCTACCCTCAGCGGTTGAACAAATAAAATAAAATAATTATGAAGACAGTGTCCGTGTTTGATCCGGGAAATACTAACTGAAGACTTCTTATATTTCGTGAAAGCCGACTAATGCAGATATTTTCATACTGAGGAAGTCAACGGGAAACCACCTCGGAAGTCAGAATATAAATTCCCAAGAAAAAAGTTACATTTTTGGTGCGATAAAGGCATGCCTTTTTGATGGGATCATGGGATCAACTTGACGATCGATGGATGCTCATTGGTGAGTGTGATAGCAGACTGTGTTGCAGAATATGTACATTGGACCTGCCATTTGGCAGTGCACTAGAGAGAGAGAAAGAGTGTGCCAGTAATTAATTAGGCGGAAAAAGAATTATTGCAATAATAGATGTTGATGAATGAACTTTTGTTGTCATTGGCAACCATCGTAACCACAGCATAGATGAACGAATTAAGTTAGAGGGATTAAGTTAAAATAAAAAGAATTAGGTGAAGAATTCTACAATCCTCTAATAGAAAATGGCTTCAAAATGCCAATAAGAAGACTTATTGTAAATACAGGTGGAAGAAATATATTAAGTGAAATATATTAAATCTCAGTTGCTGGATTGATCTTATCTTAAGTTTGCAAACCCCTACATTGCAACCATCGCTTCATTTATGTCACTGCATTCCCTCTGATTTCATTATAATCAATCAATTTAGCCCTGGGCACGTCATTCTCACTTTGAATATTGCAAATGACCCTTACATTAGCCATGTTTACCTATTAAAATTTTCTATGGTTTGTACCACCATCAAAAAGTAAACATGAACAATGAAGAACAGGCTATTTGTGAATAAGAAATATTAGCGAATTAAAGAATTCTCGACTTATTATGATTAAGTATTTGGCATAATGTTTGCATCTAACTTTTCAAATTACTAGGATCACTCAGCAGGATTGTCTATATCAACTAGAATGATGTAGCTAATCTAAGCACAAATAGTAGCCTGAATTTTAAATTAATACTTCCAAATAAGATAAATATTTATATACCCATCATTCACTTAGAACTGACTGTTTCTTTGGTCGTCACCAACACTTTCTAAGCTCGTTTATTAAGTGTGAAATAAAATAACTAACTAACTGTGAATTAAATAGAGAAATATTCTATTTCAAGGGAAATTACTTTCTTAGGATGCTAATGTTATTCACTTGAAATTGTTGATACTTGAGTGCTTTGAAATGTAACCATTTCAATGACAGGGTACGAAGGTGGAAGCTGAACCCAGGTGTAGCAAAAGTATGGAAGAGTTGATGAACAAACTTTCCAGCCATGTTGTCACCACGATGATCTCTAATATATCAAAGCTAATTGACGGTCAAAGTTCTTCGTGTAATACTATCACATCACAAGTAGTTGATATTAGACAAATAATAACTTCTACTGATTCCTCAACCGCTAGGAGTTCTGATTCTGTAGTTCAAACCATCCCTACAACTGTTGATCTTTTAAAATATTCAGCGTTAGTTAGCACCACTAGAGCAAGCGGTACACTGAGCGTACCGTGTGACACTGTAACTAACACGAATGCATCCACTACGATTGCATCTCTGAGTGAATCTTTTACACCATCATCCTCAACCGATGCAAGAAATGACGCCGCCCAATTATTAACGGAAAAACTTCTAAGAGACATTATTTTGCCAGGAATTTTGGAAAAATCTAAATCAACAGCAAATCGAAATATGCCTGCTAGTAGTGCGGCTTCTTTGAAAGATTTTGTAGGCTTTGGACAAATGCGTCGGCATAGTAGTCAAGAGATACCAAAGCAGGCTTTTGGAGATACTTTGGGAATCTCTAGTACTGGTGTGTCAAGAACAGAAAAGTTGAATGCTGAAGTGTCCCTGAGTCGTGGATCATCCTCTGAAAACTCTTTGATCAATGATACACATCGAACTGAACATGCAAGAACTGCAAATAATAATTCTGCTTTGGGAACTTCTGCCACATCTATTTCCTCTTTCTATAATGAACCCAGTGTGAATAGAATGTCTGCTTGTCTGACCCATCAGAATACTTTAACGGCTTCAATTAAAAGCGGAAATACAAGTAGCTTGATATCTTCTAAAGACGCATTCAAAACCAATAGCTCCACTTCTGGTATCAGTTCTATGTCTAATTGTGTTGGGGAAAGGATTCCGACTATAATTAATGCAGCTTCAAATCCACCTCCTATGTTGTCACCTAGAGGATTACATAAACTATCTTTGCAGCCACAGTTTCAATTAGCGCCTTGTGGACCATCCCCTAGCTTTAGTTTTGATTCCGCTCGATTTCTCACACCTGTTTATCAACGTTTTGAATCAATTCCGTCAAATGTTTCTATGCGCCAAGCAAATCCACACACTCCATTTTCTCCATCTTTAGGTCCGAATGTTGAATCTATACCTTATCCTTCACCGGCTGGTTATAATATTGTTCGTTCACTTATCTCATATCCGCCGATTCAGAATGTTTATGGAAACCCTAATCCGTACTTTAATCTCCCAAGATTTCCTCTCCAAGCATGCTTTGGAATTAGACCTCCGATTCCTGTACCATCTATGGGCATTCAGAACATTCCGATGCCTGCAGAGCGATTCAATGTGCCAATGAGACCTGGAGTGCCACCTGTGGAATCAACTTCTAGATTTAACCTTAACTCATATTCAACTGCACATCCCAGCAATGTTGGTGGTGATCGTAGACAAGTGGTTACTCGTCCTGACCATCACCCGAGTGCAAGTAATCTGCTAGAGAAAGGAACGACTGATCCTGCAGGTAATCTTGAATTGGAGCAAGCAAGCATCAGAGCTGATATTCGGAATGTTCTGAACAAGCACAAAGGACTTAGCAGTCTCTTCGATATGGCTCTTGTAGGAGGTAGCACAAGTACCTCAAATACAGATCTGTTAGACGATAATGAAACAACCAAACTGTACTATGAAGCATTGCAGAAACTTTCCTATATGAGCAGGGATAAGGATATTTTTGCTGTAAGTAGTTCAGAAAGATTAAGGATCACCTCAGATGACGATATATCAGATTCTCGTATCTCGAGCAGACTTGACGATAGGCATGGCAGTGTTGACAGACATTCAACTGCCAGAAAAGAATGTGATAGAAGCGTTAGTAGTAGACATTGTAGCAGAGTTTCTAGAAGTACGCGGAGGTCTTCCAGTCCCAGAAATATTTCTTTAGATAGAAACAACAATGTGAGAAATATTAACACTTCTTTAGATAGAGGCAGCAAAGCTAGGACAGGGAACCTTTCTTTAGATAGGAGCAGTAATGCAAGGACCAGGAATTATTCACTAGATAGATGCAGTAATGAAAGAACTAGGAACCCTTCTTTAGATAGGCGCAGCAGTGAAAGAATCAGGAATAGTTCTTTAGTTAGACGCAGCAGAAGCAGTCGGTTATCAGGTTTTGAGACATGTTCACGCTACAGTAGTTCCCTGAGTTCAAGGAGTAGATCTCCAGATACAAGAGGCCGACGAGAGAGTGTAAGAAAGTCGTTTGAGCGCTTAAGATCTGAGATCCCTGTCGGTATATCCAGCCAGCAAGATGTAGTCACTTATAAGAGTTTAAAGCATAAAAAGATAGCGTGTAGTAGATATTCTGAACAACGTAAAAATCCTGCTGTAGGAATTGACAGAAATATTTCCAACTCAAAAAAAGCAGCGGCTCGTAAAAAGGAACCTTGTCGTAGTTATTCAAGAGGACGTAGTGCGACCAGTGAGACATCTGAGACCAGTTACACCAGTCATGTGAAATATAGAAGTGCATCGACCAAGAAACGAGCGTCTCGCCGAGTTATAAAGTTAACAAGATCAACGAGTAGAGTTAAGAAAGTTCGTGGAAGGAGTGCCAGTGTGAGACGGCGACGTAGTTACTCTAGTAGCAGCACTAGTAGTAGTTCCTCTAGCTCATCTTACAGTAGTCAATCTAGGAGTCGCCGCAGATCTTCTCGGTATAAATCTAAAAGTATTCAGAGAAATGGAAGGGGTAAAAAGCGCAGATATTCAAGAATCCGAACAAGAAGTCCTGTGAAACATAGAGAACGAAAAATGGTAATAATAGATAAGGAAAGATAAGATAGTTAAATTATAAATTATAATTACATATAATATTCTGGGACTATAATTACATATAATTGTTGGACTAACTTTATCAGTTGTTTGAGAATATGGTTTCTAACATGTGTTAACATTTGGTATCATCGTTGATATTTTATTCCTATTTAGTTACTTTTCATAACTATAAGTTGTAAAGTATAATATTTATTATAGTTCTCATCGTGTTAGTTATATGAGTGCTTAAACAGATTGTTATTTCGCACACGCATTATGATGGTTAGTTTTTAGCAGTATTCAAATAGGATACTTATTACTTATATAATTTGTAATGACATGGAAAGAAGTTTGAATTACAATTATTTTTTTAACTCGTGTTTAAATAGCATTTATTCATTATTATTATTATAGATTTAACTTTCTTCATTTTATTGCAAAAGTCATACAAATGTATATATACAAATATCAAATAGCAAAGAAGTTATGAACAACAAAGAGTTATAGAACTTTGTAAGGTTGGTTACATGTGCAGTTGGGCATCTACATGTAGATAATAAATTAAGTGATGTAGTGCAATGGAATTATTGTAATCTGTTGTGACAAGTCTCTTACAATTTTGTCAAACACAGGATAAACTGATGGCATAATTAAATAGGAAATTGAATAATGCTGAATATGTGTGTACATGACATATTCATACGCATAAATGGATGGTAGCATGCAAAAGCGGACCAACGACCAAAATAAGTAATTTTTGTTATTCGCAAAATATATTCAAAACCATGAACTGACAGAATACAATTTTTGGCCAGTATTGTAGAACACCATTATATCTAGTAAATACTAAAAAAATATTTGCAATATTGTGCAAGCAATTTAGAAATATTGTTGAAATAAACACAATTTTTTATGATATTTCTGATGGTCTTTAGTTCACTTTTACATACGACCATCCAAATTATAATACGAGGGGCGTTCAAAAAGTCTTGATCATTGCTTAATCGTTATAAAATTACTTGTCAGAATTGTTCAAATTTTGCAGCAACATTGCACAACATACTGTCGATGAATATACAAAATCTTACATTTATAGCATTTATTTTTCGATATAGTCACCACTGCACGCTACACCCTTCTCTCATCGGATTCGCCAGATGGCCAAACGTGGCTTGTCTATAATGTCACTTCTGCCACCCTTAAAGTCGGTCAGCCCTTGCCTGACACTCGGACAACTAAGTGCAGTTTCTCCATAAACTTTTTCTAAGCTATCACTGATTTCCCTTGCAGCTATACCCTCTTTCATAAGAGATTCAATTACAGCTGATTGCGTAATAGGGCCAAAGGGCGTCAATATGGGCGGTCATCTTGAGCATTGATAAGGATGTCAGTCTGATTCTAGTTAATGTTGCTGGAAAATTTAATAATTTCTGACGAGTAGTTTAATAAAAATTATTAAGCAGTGATCAAGACTTTTTGAACGACCTTTGTAAAATGATTAAATTAAATGATTAAATTTAAAGAACAAAAAAATTTGAATGAAAGCGCTTGGACTATTTATACAGACAATACTACCATAACATGACATGGTCTAAATTCAATTTGGCTATTTATATAATATAGGCCTATATTTTTAGGCCAATTATTTTTTGTCGAGTTAAGTAACAAATTAAGTAACAGTAAAGTAAACGCTTAATTACTACAGTTTGGTAACAGAAGAGGCACTAGTGATTGAGCGCTGTTGGTATGATTTAACATAATTAGATTGTTCAATGAGAATTATGAATTTAATGTTTAGCTTGTTTAATTTTGACTCTTTTATTAGTTGGTTCAATATGAGAATTATGAATTAAATATTTTTAGTTTTGTTTAGTTTTTTACTCATTTATATATCTCATTGGAACTATAATGATCAACGTTCTTTCATTCCTGTTAAATCGTTATTAAGTTGCTGCTTGTGTATTTCATTTTTCACTTTTTGTTTTGCTCTTTAAATACATATAAATAATAACAGCAAATAATTATATACTCAAGAAATATTTGACATTATTTGAGTTGCTGTTCAACTTCTATGCTTACTGTTATGTTCTAAAATGTTTGATTGATTTATAGTGCATAAAGTCAAAAAAAACTTTTACCTTATGCACTAAAAAGTGACAAATAAATTTTATATAAACCTAACTAGCCCATTCCAGCAATTCTCTCAGTGAAAAACTAAGGTGTAGGGTCTAAACTTTGGCAAAATTCAATTGATTCTAAATATATAATGCCGCACTCGTCTATTTTCTTTCAGAAATATTGTTGGAGTGTGGTAAGTTAGTATTTAAAAATTATTGTTTACTTTTAGTGCATTCAATTAAACTTGTTCTTACAATAAATTATTTTACATCTGCCTTTCATGTTCTCAGCATCCTGCATTGTCTGCTTTTCTCTGTACAGACAAAGTATTGAACTAGTGAATTGCTGGTTCTAGGAGCCACTGTGCTGCAACTAGACTTCTTTTTTTCTTCTTCTATTTTTACATATGTCAGAACACACATGCTAGTTTCATTGCTTAGTTGCTGCTTTTTTGTGTTTTGTTATTTTTCTTTGGCCAATCCATGATTCATCGTACCTTTACCTTTTTATGATACTTCAAGCTGCCAGCGCAGGTACACGACAAACCTAGCAAACACCCTGGGATTTTTCTTTGTCGACCGACCCGGGACT
>JAQFZF010000786.1:0-15967 GCA_034695365.1 Enchytraeus norvegicus | reverse complement strand
ATAAGTATTTTTCGACCAAATTTGGAGGGTAGATGTCACAAATCCTTCTCTATAAGTCTGCACAATATTTTAAAAAAATATTGAGTTTTGACGAAGTTAATGAGATTTCGCTAGGGGTGTGGTTTTTTTTGCCTCACCCTGTATATACGATATTATACGATATACATGGAGGTCTATCCGTAGGGCCGTAAGCATTGCAAATTGAAATGTCGTGTATTTACACGACATTTCAATACACGACATGTATTCGGCCCCTGGAATATCTTATCATATCTCATCATAGCCAGGGAAACTGGCGTTAAATTCGGCTTTAGCCTTTTATACTTTCCCTGATTAGGCCTACCTGAACGCTGTAAAAAAATGGAACTAGATTATAGATCTCGATGAAGGCAACGATGAATCACTACGAAACTCGTTTTCTCTCAATTATAACATTGTATTTATTAAGTACGGTACACTAATCAGAAGAATTGCTTTCGAAGTTGATTTTCGCGCAGTCGAACAGAGAATAAAATCTCGGACATACAATGGACCGGTATAATGGATAACTGATTCTGCTGGATACGATTAAACCATTTTGTGTTATAGATGATCATGAACGATCATTGTGTGAGACATTTAAGCCTGGTGTAGAGCTTTAACATTATGATCGTCTTCATCAATATTTGAACCCAGACTGTCAGGAGATTCATATTGATCATAACATACAACCCACTGTTTCACCGAGACATGGGCATATAGGTTAAGTATTATTGTGCAAATAAGACAAATATAGACAGGGGAAGTTTTCACATTTTACCGCACTACCGAAATCTTAATAACTTAAGGTTCGTCAGGGATTCTGATTTTGTACGTCCTTGAAATCGCCTTCGGGTGAGGAACCGGACGTTAAATCCTCATTGATTGATTGATTGATTTGAGTGACATACAGAATCTCTACATGTATATTTTGTATGCCACTCAAAGTTAATTTGCAAGTTGAAAAAATGTTAATACTCAACTTAATAGTTAAAACTCACAATTAAAAAAAATATCTTTTAGTCTTCAAGAGGAAGAATTTTGATAACTTACCACCAAATTGGTCGATAAGTATTCATTGTATAAAAAGTTACAGAGTTTAAACTACGAAAATTCTTAACAAAACTGACAAAAAGCATATTAACAAAGCTTAGGCATATTCAATGGCTTATTATGCAATAGTCATGATACAACATGGATCGAACAGCATAGTCCGGAGTTGGTCAAGGAGGATGAGAGGCCACCAAACTCACCTGACCTTAATCCTCTCGACTTCCACTTCTGGGGCGCTTTGCTTGAGCGGTAAAAATTGTTCACTCCAAAACCATCCAACAAGGTTGAACTGAAGACTGTGCTGGAGGCAATCTGGGAAGACTTGCCACAATAGGCTACTTACCTGGCTATGATAGACTTCCTGAAGAGGTTACAGGCGCTCATTCGAACAGATGGCGATGGCGGTCACTTGAACACCTGCTGAAATCAAATTGGCACCACCAACGAACGGCCCTCTTCAGGAACAAAAGTCAATTTTAAAAAGAATGAATGGCTGTTAAATAAGCTTTGTTAGTATGTTTTTTAAATTAATTTATTGGTTGAAACTCTTTAACTTATTTAATAATGAATAGTTTTTTTAACCAAATATGGAGTTTAGATGCCAAAAAATCCTCCTCTTGAAGGCTTAAATATAACATTAACAAATTTTGTGCTTTGACGAAGCAATTAAGATTTTAACTAGCGAGGTAAAAGTTTAAACCTCACACCGTATATAGGCCTACAGTAGTAAGTTTAATATTAATATATTAAATAAGTATGCCTATGTAAAATTCTTCTATTAGCCTAAATAATAAAAGTTTTATCGAAAAAGTAGTTAACAAATTAACAAATTTTTTAAAGTAAAAGTTAAAATGTTTTTATAATAATTTATTTAACATGTGGTTATACCGCTTATTTAGTTCAAACAAGTTGGCTAATATAACTACTTTTATTTATTTAATTGCTCATCACTTCAAACTAATGATACAAAGAAGAAGAAAGAAGAACCATTGATATTAATTTTATGTAAAAATTAGTGGATTATCAATGAATCAATAGACAAAACTGAACATTTTCTAGAGGATTAACAACAATAATGCTAGAAATGAAAGTAATAGATCTTCATGCGAGAGATAGCAAGACGTAAATTACTGCAAGTTTAAATTGGCTTACGACAAGGAATATTAGTCTATATGAAATCTATTAGTGTTTTGGAGCGAAAGACTGAATATGAATTGGAGACAAAGGGAGATCAAAAGGAGACTTGAGAAATAATAATGATAAAAAGTGAGAGTTATAGAAAAAGTAGGAAAACGATAAGAGAAACTAGAATCAAGTAATAAAACCAGATGGATTGTATCGAGAAAGTGGCCCAACTAAAATAACGACAGAAAGTCAGAGAAAGAACGAGAAACAGACACGACTAGAGCAGAGAGTTGATGCTTTCGATAGAAGCATGATGGAAGGCCGCCAGGGAATTGGGAGGAGGGAGGAAGTGGAAACAGTAGCAGCTGTTGTCGGTTGTTCCGTGTATCGATATCGACGACAACTGTTGTTCTCTGTTATCGGATTTCTCTCCTCAGTCATCAACGGCCCATTTACCGGTAAGATTATTTCTATTTCTATGCGATAACTCTGTTAGCTGAGAAAATAGTGAAAACATCGAATTTCTGACGGTGAAGATTGTTCGAGTGTAAAATAATGAGTAAATAAGTGCTCAATTACAGGACCAAGTGCTAGAATGCCTGCACCAAACTCCTCGAGTAATTCGTACATTGCAGGAATGCAATGCTTCGGTGTTTTATTGAGAATATTTAGTCGGTGTTTGTTACGTTGGTCTTAATAAGGTGGATGTACGTGTAGGCCTATTATTATAGTACTACAGACATGTCACCGATTATTAAAAAAAGATTAAATACAACCGAGACCGAATAAATTGAAGATGCACAAAATAGTTCTCAAACGATTCACTTTACACGGTTAGCTTTTATTTCAAATGTATTCGGAAATTGGTAGGGCGACTGGGCTTTGGTCTGGGAGCTGTTAGGGGTTTGTATATGGGATCTTGTATGGACCAATACCAAATCCCATTATACTACACTCTCAATGCACATAGTTGCAAATGCGTTACAGTGGCGTAGGTTTTTTACGCCAATAGACTGTTAATAGCATTGATTTAATTAAAAATGACGATCGTCCCTAGCAGCAAGGATGAGGATGTTTACGCTAAATTATTCTGCTTTATGCATTATTAACTGAACGTCAAACTTGTAAGCACTAGAATTTGGGTTCATTTCTAATAAGTGATATTAAATAAATATAAATTAATTTAATAAAATGTATTTTTATCATCTTAGAAAATCTATTAGTCTTACTACAGCAGTTCAACGGTTTTGATCCTATTTCTATTCAACAAGCGTAGTTGATAGAGTTGTTATCGGTGCAGTGACTACAGGACATTGATCATTCATCTAGCCGCTGTTTGGCAGTGCGGAAGAGATCCATTCATTACATCGCTCTAGAGCTCCTTAATCGTTTGCTGCACAAATCTTTGTGGGCTTCTCCTCTTATTTCAGTCACCGTATACGATGGTTGGATAGTAGTTCAAGCTTAAAGTCGCTGTGTCATAACTAAATGAATAGCGACGCAGAAATATAAACCAACGACCAGCTCTTCCGCCAGTCTAAGTATAAACATTATGTTCAAGACGTAGTGCAATATCTTGTCTCTATCAGCAACGATGCTATTTTGGCCTTTTAATTATAACCCCTCTCTAATGCAGATTGGTTGAGCGATTAGCACAATCGGTTACGCGTCCCGTCCTGGCACCGGAAGCTCATCACTCAATGATGCAGCCGCCAAACTGACGATGAATTCGATTGTAGCATTGAGCCTAGGTTGATCCAATTGCACACTTTTAAATCTGGATCGGGTTCCATTAATGCTCGTTCGGACTCACCTGTCGCTTATATTGCATCTATGTAGAGCAAAGAAATTGATGTTTTATTGAAATCTAATTTTGACCCTGCACTACACTGTGACTGTATTGATAGAGACCCAGCAGTACACTGTGACTGTATTGATAGAGACCCTGCACTACACTGTGACTGTATTGATAGAGACCCTGCACTACACTGTTACTGTATTGATAAAGACCCTGCACTACACTGTTACTGTATTGATAGAGACCCTGCACTACACTGTGACTGTATTGATATGTTTAGTGGGTCAGAAATCGACGTTAAAAATTATATATTGATAGATATTGAGCTCTATGTTTTATTAATTTTGAAATTAATTATAATGTTAAACATTTTCGTACTTTATATAGGCTTGAAACTTCGTAAAAGTGCATATCTCGTATCATTATAGCTTTAAACTAGCATAACTTGGGTCTTGGGACAAATCACATCCTCAGTCGCAGCCACGTCGTGTAAATGATTCCGATGCACCGACTGCTCTCTCTGTGTTCAGATGGTCACCAGAGCTACATGTAAACGGTGCCGGCTTATCTTGTTGCTGCTTCATCTAGTCTCTAACTTCTTCTTCACGCTTTCGCCTCTCTCATGCACAGCTTAGATCATATGATAATAATCTCCAAGAATTCTCTTCATCCCCATCATAGAAAAGAATATACTAATTTGAGATTTGTTTTGGCTTGGCCTCTCTCTTTCTCTCTTTCTCCATTTCTCTCTCTCTCTCTCTCTCTCTCTCTCTCTCTCTTAGTTACCAACTCCTAGAAGACTACAAACAGAAAGAGAGCCAAAACTGGTTTTGCTCATACGTTGAACAGATTTAACGTCTCGTACGATGAATGGAACATTTATTTGTCTGATGTTTCAGATAAACGTGGACGGCGTCAAAATATTATGTTGTCTGATTTCCTCATGGGGGATAATTAAACTACATGTATTTTATAATAGAAACATTGTATGCTTTAAATCGGACGTTAAATATATTTGAGAATGAGATCTAAATACTTCTTTTCGGATAGAGGACAATTCTTGAGATGATCTAAGCGCTACTCCACTCGGCGTTGATCGTTCAGTAGAGCGAGCACCGTTGGACGTTAATGCGGCGGCGACGTCTTATTTATGAGCAGAGCTGAGCGAGGAGCAGGAACTCCTACCTGCTCCGCTCTGGCCACTTATAGAGCGTATTATCTGGTACATACTCGAATCAATTATTAACCCTGCCCTACTCCTATGTTGACGTCCATGATATCATCTTTCGATGAACACAATACAGTGAAATTTGGATTCAACGTCCGCTTTTGCACACCATAACAATGTCAGAGACGTCTCAAGCAAGCGAGATAGACAATTGCAAGAGGTTAAGTACCACAACATAGCCTATTTATAAATCGAATAGAATTGAGACTCCAAATCCGATAACCTAAACAAGAAGCAAGTAAACCTATTCAGCTGACATTATGAGCTTACAATATTACTACGGAATGGTATAAACAATATACAGAATAAAAATTCCTTTCAGTAAAAAGATTAATGCAAGCTTTAGCCTATACAATTATTTTACATTGAAATTAAAAGTAAATACAAAGACTAGGGCCCACTACAGTGAAAATGAGCGTTTTTCTTCAATTAAATCAGATTATCTCTTTTGTATTATTTATACCACATACTGTATGCTGTGGTTATTTTCTGTAATTCATGTTGCTGTTGCCCGTCTTCATAACGTTGCTTGTTCGCATCGTTCCGTGTGTCTGTCTGAACTGTAGTACGGATTTGTAAGTGATCAATCACAGCCTTCCTAAGCCGCAATCAACCAATCACAGCCCTTATTGGCGCAAACAAATTGCAAATCTGTACTACAAGTAGTATATTATCTCCCCGTGTCTCTCAAATTGGACGCCCTGTGGGAATTCAATAAACGCTGCAGACCATTAACCGATCGGCCATAATTGAGCGCCCAACAAGAATGAAAGCATACCCTACATCTAGTAATAACTTTAAGGAAGTATGTTAAAATTTTCATGAATTACCGGTTCCGTCTCTGACAGTGTCCTTCGAGACGGAAATAGACGTTGAACTTGCTTCACAGCTTTACTGTACATTAATTCTTGCGATTTTTGTAAGTGTTCATATGTGATGTTAGAATTAATGCTGTAAGCTTATAAGCCAATGGCTGAGAAATTTGCATATCAGCTGGGTGTTCGACTCAAGTTCCATAAGTTCAGGGTTCGAATCCCAGGTCTCACCCGTCACTGATGTAGCCTTTAGGACACAAAACTGACGTCATATTCGGCTTTACTCTCTTATAAGGGCTAAATATGTATGGAAGACTCTTCTTTAACATGTATAACGATTTTGAAACTTTCTGGCATAATTCTCTCTAATATATAAGTTTTCACTGTTACACGGCTGTTCTCAGGCACAATTTCTTACACAATCTACCGTCTTCCTCATAATGAGCTTTCGATCAACCCAAGGATAGTAATCTAATCAAAATAAGTTTTCTTAATTAAATCGTCAAAATACTGTCTTATTTCAGAATAGAACAATTATGACTTTTAGTGTTATGTGTTATCTATTATGTATTATGTGCTATGTGGACCACTGAACCATTCTGGGTGGTTTATCGTTGCCGTCCTTAGTACCTGGCCAGTGACCTCCTACGAACACACATAATTTTCGGTTGATCAATTCTCAAGTTTCTCGTACTTTTCTCTGGAACTCACAAATTAACTGATTAAACCAAGCAACTCTAACTTCTATCACAATTCGGTAACTCTTAGCAGTATGTATAATAACAAATCAGATAGAACAGTAGGCCTATATATAAAATGACTTCACTAGCTATTAAATATTTGGTTGTCTTCTGAATTTTGCTTATTAGAGAGGGCTCTACAGAATCAATTATTCCCGAACTTGGCTTGGCATCGTATAATGGGTCATTGTTATATTAGCGCATAGATGGCATAGCTCTAATATTTTTTTATTTCTGTTGCTGATTTGCTTGTGAAAAGCTTATTCTATGAGATGAATTAACAAAAGACCTGCTGCATTCAGTTATTAGTTATGAAAACCAGCCATTGTTTGTAAATCCATTCTATATTTCTATTATTCACAACGCGAGACGCGGCGCCACCTGTCAAAGCGTAAATCTCGCTCGAACGTGAAATACAGCGTATCCGGATTTTCTTTTCAAAATTAGCATAAGATTTTAATTAATCAAAATTCTATGACTTTAATGTTCAAACCATAATAGAAATTACTTATATCTTAATTTAGATTATATCTCATAAGGTAACTAATATCTTGTCTTGTTGAACATTCATCGACAAATATTTTTGTAGGCGTAGGCTATCAGCTACGAATATACAGGGTGAGGCAAAAGAAGACAATCCCCTAGAGAAATCTTCGTCAAAATTCAAGATATTTTAAAAATATTTTACAGACTTCTGGAGGAAGTTTCTTGACATAAAACCCTCCAAATTTGGTCGAAAAACATTTATACTTGAAAAAGTTACAGAGTTTCTACGAGAAAGCGAAAAAACTAATTAACCAAGCTTTTTCTGAAGGCATTCATTAATTTTTTCATTGTGGCTTTGAAGAGGGCGTCTGTTGTTGGTGCCGATTTTATCTGAGTAGATGTTCAAAGTGACCGCCGTCTGTTCGAATGCACGCCTGTAACCTTTTCTGGAATGCTAGTAAAGCCAGGTCGCAGCCTCTTGTGACAAGTCTTCCCAGATTTCCTTCAGCACAGTCTCGATTTCAGCCTTGTTGGTTGGTTCAAAAATCAAATTTGTTCGCATCGTATATTTACTTTACACGTGACAACCGCACATGTTTGGCATATTATTTCGGTACTTGGCGTTTTGTTTTGCTTCCACTCATAATGTTGAGCTATTATCCTTTTAAAAATGGCCACATTGTACCGCTCAAGCATTTCGCCCAGACGTGGTAATCGAGAGGTTTGAGATCAGGTAAGTTTGGTGACCTTTCTTGACGAATTCTGGACTATGCAGATCATCCATTCTTGTGCCACCGCTTATTATTGGAATAAGCTTTGTTAAGTTGTCGTTTTTTAGATTTTTTCATAGAAACTCAGTAACTTTTTAAATTATAAATATTATTCGATCAAATTTGGAGGGTATCAATTTACTGGATTAACTGTAGAATTTGTATGCCATATTTTGTTGGAGGCAATTTTGATTTCTGAGGGGTTTCCTTAACTAGTGGCCAATTCTCACGTTTGCCGGATCCAGCAAGCGGAGTTACGAACAGAACATGTGAAATCGGTTTTGTCTCCTGGAGAAGATATTGTCGGGGATTTGGTTTAGCAAAAGTCGACATCAAGGATTTCACTGATTGCATATTAAAATTATAAAATGATAATCGGTAATTCAATACGAAGATTCACATAGCATTTACGATATTTTTGAATAATTTTCGTTGAGTATATGAATATAATCTAAATCTCTATTAATTATACACTTCAGCTCGCGAACTAGTATTGGCCTCCGAGCTAACGGAAAATATATAAAACAATATATCCTAACTACTTCTGCACAGTATTCGATAGGCCTAAGGATTTCACAAATTTGAATAGAATTAATTTCAACAATTTTGAATAGAATTACAACAATTATGTTCAGAGTAACAGTAACAATAAATTATTTATCAGACAATTGGCAGACAAATTGATAAGCCTCGGCCTTTATTAATTTCATAGCATTACTTATTGTTCAGGAGCATTAGGTCCCTCCATTTTTATCTGTAGCCTAATGACTCTAGATAATGAAAAGAATTAGTATTCTACACTATATATACACTACTGTAAGGGGCTCATTGGTTAGCGCGTCGGCTAGATCTTGCCGATTTCTGCGCATAAGGTCGGGTCTTCAATTCGCGGTCGAGTCAATCAGAGCACTGTGCATTGTTGTGCACTGTGCATCGTTGTGCATCAAATCTCGGAGGCACAACGGGCCTATCAAGCACTCCATCCCTTCGTGGGTCTATTAATTGATAGCAACTAACAATATATGATAGTGGGTGACTGCTAGAGAATAATGTGAAAGTAACCACAAGTTTGGATCCAAGGTGGGTCAGGCGACTTTACATCTAGATTAATGACAATTGCCATCTGTGTTGCGCTTTGAGACGGGATAGCTTCAAAACCAAGGGGTCAGTTTTGACCTATAATTGTGTACCTTTAATAGACAATAATTTAAGTGTTTGAACAAGTTGATTAACAAGAGATTAACAAGTTGATTCATTAACTAATCTGTTTAATATCGGTAGGTGTATACATATAATTGTGAACTATTTGCAACTGTGCTGAACTGTGTACAATTTTTTAAATTGCTGCACTCAAGTTTTTGTAACAAATTGCTTTTGGTAGGTGTGAGATAAAATAAACTAATTTTCTATTCTATTCATAGTAATTAAAACAAATTATAGAGAATTTGAATGGCATAATATTGAACAGAATTATTCTGTTGACTTTTTATTTATTCTATTACTTAAATAATTTTTACTAATTATTAGAATTTATAGATTTTGGACATCTTTTAAATCGATGCTAAATATGTAAGAATATTAAGCTCCATTTCACTAAGTTTTATAAGCTGAGCATTATGGAATTTGTCAAATTAGAGCTAATTTGAGCTTAATAGGCTATACCGATCAGGCAAAAGCTCCTTTCTGGCCACATTATAACTTATAACTCAGTTTCACGTCTCTATCATTTCTTCAAGATAGCAAAATCATAATTTGCAGTTGAAAAACTCAGCGCATTAGCTCTTGTCGGCTATGGATAATCTCTGACGAACAAAATGGAAGAAACCATAAAAATTTATTGTGTAACTATTTTCATAAGCACTGTCGTTTCCCTTTGTTTTTATAATTATTGATTTCACTCCGGAGAAGAAAGACAATTTATATGCCGCGAGAATAAAAGTAAATTCTAAGGTGCAATTCGATTATTGAAGACGAGGCTATTGTTTCTTTGCTAAAACAACCCATAAGAATTTGTGCACGGAATTCTCTCGTTATAGTTGAGCTTATTTCAGAGTCTTTGAACCACAGTTCGGTGCGCGTTAAATGACAGGACGGACGAAACTCATTCTAACGAATTTGTAGTTCGGTGTATTCGCATTTCTTACTTGTAGCAGCATTCTCAAACATGCAGAAATGTTAATAGTGTTTATCAGTTTGAGCCGTGCAAGGTAATTCTTGCGACATGATAACAATATAGGATTGTCATAGTTTAAAAAAATCTATAAGGTCTATAATATAGGCTACCTACGCTTTTATAGTAGACTATGTCTCTGTAGCTCAGTTGGTAAGGGCGTCGGTATTAAGCTCCGGAGATTTGAGTTCGATTTCCGGCTGAGTAAATAAGATAGTAACGTTTCGGATATGTAACGGGCCAACCAAACCTTTGATTGGTCCTAATCTTAATCAACAGAACAGATAACGATGACAATTGTGCTATCCATTGCATGCTACCATTGTGCTATCTATGTGCTATAAAATTCATTACAGCAACAATTAAGTTTAAGTATAAACTGTTTTACATTAGTTCCGTGTAGTACGGTAAAACAATCCATAAACCATTCTGAAAATTTCGAAATACCGTTACCTTTAAACAAATTTTACTTACATTTATAGTTATAGTGTGCGAACACACAAGTTTATTTAACTGAAAGAGGGTTGCGTCAATGTAATTGAAAAAGATTAATATTTTTATTTATTCATTTATTTTTATTGGTCATCAAACATATAAATAATTTAAAAATATACAGTACATATAAAAACAGTGTTCGTAGAAAGATGGACAAAGTAACCACAGGCCTTGAAGCACTAACGTGGCACTTTTAAAAATATCGAATAGTTAAACTTGCTATAAAATAGTGTACAATTTGCAGATTACATAAAATCATCATTTGCAGGTAAAACATGTTAATTTGGTCATATTTCTAACAAGAAAAATGAAATAAACTACAAATGTTCAAATATTGTATAGATGGAGTCTCTCTCTGTCTCTGTCTCTGACACTGTCTCTCTCTCTCTCTCCCTCTTTCTCTCTCGCGCTCTCTCTCTATATCTCTCTCTCCCTCTCCCTCTCTCTTTCTCTCTCTCTCAGTGTACTGCCTAACGGCAGATCCATGGCATACAACTGTAGAATTTGTAAGCCATATTGTTTGGTGACATTCTTTCTGAGGGATTTTTTCAGTCCTTAACCAGTGACTGCGCTAGTCGGCTTCTAAGAAACACGTGCAGCTTTTGGTTGGTCTTTTCCTATGTTTTACAGGATCCAACACGGGATGGGGTATACCTGACGATATTGATTTCTTGCCCTGCGGGCTAGAACTGTTTTGGATATCGCTTTCTCCTCGGTCTATGCATTGACAAGTGATTTCTGGTGGTAGAGAACAGCTTGCAATTACATAGCCTTAATCGTCCCTAACATCGCATTCGGGTGAGGAACCGGACGTCAAATCCTCATTGTATTGTATTATACAGGAGCATTTTACATCTGGTTGTATCAATTGCTAAAAAAAGAGACAAAACTAAACCTCTCTGATTCCTACAGGTCACTCCAGCACGACTGCCATAGTTTATTTATAGAATGTCCTATCAGCTTGACCTTTGCACTTAATCCTATCTTGATTGCTTTAATTTGTAGTTGAATCTCCCGAGGAGAGAGAGAGAGAGAAAGAGAGAGAGAGAGAGAGAGAGAGAGAGAAAGCAAGACACGGTAAAAGTCTAAAGCCGAATATAAAGTCGGTCTCGCGGCCGGAAAGCCACATTAGCGACGGGTAAGCCATATTAGCGACGGGTAAAGCCACATCAGCGACGGGTAAACCACATCAGTGACAGGTAAGCCACATCAGTGACGGGTAAGCCACATCAGCGACGGGTAAGCCACATCAGTGACGGGTAAGCCACATCAGCGACGGGTAAGCCCTTGGATTCAAACCGCGAGACAGGGTGAAAGAGTTTGAATGGATGACAAAATAGGCGGTGAGAGACAACGAAAGAGAGGCAGAGAAAGATAGAGAGAGAGAGAATAAATTATATGTCTATTGTGAACATCAAAACAGCAGTACGTATGCAATACAAATAAAGGGTGGATACACATATCATGTGCAAATTATTTTAATTTAAGTGCATACAGTGCATGGCCGTCATGACATCAGTGAGGAAAAATAATTTACCTCAGCCACATAACATAAAATAATTTCCCTATCTAGCTGACCACAGCCAAATAGAGGGAAGAGCGAAAGAAAGAGAGAGATAGAGGGAGAGAGAGAGAGGGAGAGAGGAAAACATACTGGAGAAATGAATATGGCTAGGAAAAGAGAGTGTGAAGAAGAGAGACAAAGTGATACATGATACAAGAATAAAGGAGAATAATTATAATGGACGATTTGACATTTTTGGACTGATGGTCTGATTACTCAAATAGAAATATAGGAACTAAATGATTCATGAGCATGGAAAGGGTAAGCTTATAAACAATGTTTAACTTTAACATTACATTTTACGTTTTAAAGTTAAATTGCTGATAGGTTCCACTGCGAAATTTGAATTCTGGACATTCTACTTTAATTTATAACTCATTCTTTATTGAGGCATCTGCAAGTGATTCATTTAATGAATTAATAAATAAATAGAACAATGTATATACTATCTTACGAAACTAAACGAAACTAAGGAATGGTGTATAAATAAGCAGAGAGACATCAAAATATAGCGTGTACAATGTACATGTAGTAACATGTGAATTGACTCAATTGAAGTAGATCTGCTTGGAACTGTATATTGCTGTTGTGAAGTTACTCTCATAGAATTTTGTAAACCTACCTCCACCCCACTCAACGCTGTGTGACGAGCTAATCTTACACCGTGGAATTGATTTATGCTCCATAGAGTCCACACACAGGGCTGGCTATCTGGGTTCAACACTGAGGCACAGCACGCGAGTAACACATTATCATTTTACAGTGTCGCATTCGGCTACAGAAAGTTACACTATAATATGGTGGACTATATTTCTCATTTTCTTCTCTTCATGCAGTTAGAGGCTGCATCAGGGCTTAAGTAATGATTCATAATCATGATGATAATAATAACGATAGTAAATGTTTAGCGTCCGTTTTCTCATCCAAGGATGATGTCAGGGACGTCGATGTCTTCAGTATAACAGTTTAATGGATCGTTTAAATTTAAGACGTGCATGCAGACGTTTGGGTCTACGTACGGGAATCTCTGTCTTCAGCAGAGTTATCCATTCGATTATGTTTTCTAACACATCACTTTAATAGTTTGCGAACCATGTGTGGAAAAAAGTTTTGAAAATGAGACAATGCCTTGGGCTCTCTTAACAAAACTTCTACACCATGATGCCACATGTACATTAGCTGTGTGTGTACACAGCATGATAGCATTCAGAGTAAGCTGCTTGCTCCACGTTCAGGAAATGGGAATATTTATATGATAAAAGACCTCCAGAAATAAACACGTTCTCAATATGCCACGTATCTCAGAGGTTTTTAAACGACTGGAGTGACTGGTGTCCGCCATCTCTGAAGCCTGATCTACATTAATTTGAGTGCGTATATATTATGTTAGAAGTCATCTGATTGGTAATGAACAATGTAAGTGAGATGCTGATTGATTATGAACAATATCAGTGATGGGCACGTAACTAAAAAAAGTAGTTTAACTAAACTATTTTAAAAGTAGTTTAACTACGTTTTAAACTAAACTAAAAAAGAGTAGTTTAATTTTTAACTAAAGAAAAGTAGTTAACTATTTAACTACTTTTCTAACTACTTTTCTTACATAAAATTTGCTGTTTTCTATATAAAATGTTAGCAAAACCTATACATGAGCGTTATTTAGCTAATTTCTATAGCCCGCATCACAGAAATTTACTTTAATTAACAGGAAAACTTAATTCCTGTAGCATAGTTTTCTGTAAAATAGAGATATGTGCATTCATTCATTCATTCATGCCTTGCTAAAAACTTAGACTACATTTACTATCACCAAAATTGTTCACTTTTAACTGAAAAAGATAGTTTAGCTAAATAGTTACTAACTAAAATGTAGTTAAACTACTCTTTTAACTAAACTTATAAAAAAGTAGTTAAACTATTGCTCTAACTAAAAAAAGTAGTTTAAATAAATAGTTAACTACTTTTAGTTAACTATTGCCCATCACTGAACAATATACGTAAGATACTGATTGATTTGTGATTTTCAAACAAATAGATGATTGCTTCACTATGTTGTATCGATACTTAGATTAAAGAACTAGAAGAAAGTTAACTACCTTTGACAGAAATATCCAAATGCGATTTTGCCCATATTATAGCATCCCTGGCGGGGTAAGAGACCCCGTCCCCGGGGCTAACGCTGCTCTGACGCGCGTGCCCCTGACGGAGCAAGAGACCTCGAGGCTAGAGTGGCTCCCCTAGCGGAGTGACTGATCTCCACGGAGTGTTACTCGAGTCCTCACTCCGCATCCGCCTAACAGGAAATGGAATCTTCTAATTCGGATTTATCGCCAGAGGTCACGCGCTGTGTCGATTAGCTCCTCGTATGACAAGCGAGGTCCTTCCTCCCTGATGTATAAAACCCTTCATATGTTCAGCGGCCTCCACTATTTCCATACGACATTTTCTGTATCTATTATTTAAATGCCACGCAAGTGCTACAAAGGTTTGGCCTACTAGTAGGCCTATATCATACCGCGAAAAATTGCTTTCATGATGCAAAGCCAATTATTAAAAATATGGTTGTGTGGATGATGACGACGAATAAGATTAATTAATCTTGTGTCACGTTGTCTGTGCGGTAGAAAAAAAACTATTTTAGATAATTTTTAAGATAAGAGTTACGGTACTATTTTTCTCAAGCAGCCTTTTGATTCTCAATAAAATAGCACGGACAGGGTACTACAGCAGGCCTATGTGCTATGTTTCTGTTCTGTATTCAATCTACGCTATTGGAGGACTCACATAGAGTCTGCATTATTATCTGGAATTTGTAACTTTTGAAACTCCTAAGTAAAGTATTATGGACTATATCATTTACGACGAACAAAGTACGAGAATTACATTAGTTAACTTGCATTATAAGGCAAGTGTGTGGGAAAATGCTGAAAGATTTTCTTGAATGCTTCTAATTGACAGTTATTTTTAAATATCATATCATCAAATCATATCAGCATGAGTTAATTTAATTAGTTTTAGTTAATTTAATTTCTATTTTTTGACAGGATATCTAGATTTTTTATATTATTCCCAGTTACATTAATTTACATATATAGCTTACCATTTTAAGCTATCATGTCGTTATATAAAAGAGGTTTTAGCCATCGTAGGCCCCTACTATTAGCTTTCTTGTAGCAATTTTCTATCGCAACAAACTTCTAAATCTACTATGTACATTTACGTGATATTAATCAGCGATTACTCGGCCCATCCTCCCGCCTCGGTATCAGTTTATCAAAGCATCCATAACTTAACGCCGTATCTGCAGAGCTATCCTCATAAATGCGTGTTCTGTACAATTTTGTCAAGCAACTCGCAAGCCGCAGAAATTCTCTTAGCAACTGAAGATGTAAAGGTCTATGTTATTACCGGCATTAACGTATATAATTATATATTCGTTTATTGAACTCAATCTGACAATCGCAGGTTGTTACAAGGTACACATAAATAGTCACGAAGAAATAGAATAAGCAAAGAGTTACAAAGTACCAATAGTTTAACAGAGACCACTAATTACCACAAGTTGCCTACCTAATAGGTAATAAGTTTCCTAAAGAGGATTGAACGTTCAAGGAGGCTCCGCTTGTATAATGTAGACAGTGGTGGATCTAGAAAATTCTTGAAGGGGGGGGGGGGGGGTGGGGGGTTAGAAAAATGAAAAAAACA
>JAQFZF010000785.1:0-15967 GCA_034695365.1 Enchytraeus norvegicus | reverse complement strand
TAACTTAAAAAAAGTAGTTTAACTAAATAGTTACTAACTAAAAAAAGTAGTTTAACTACTCTTTTAACTAAACTTAAAAAAAGTAGTTTAACTAAATAGTTAACTACTTTTAGTTAACTATTGCCCATCACTGCTTTTGATTGCCGGATCCAACACGGCTTATTATAGTCAATCGAACAGATCAAATTTAAGATAATTAAGTAATCGATCAATCAGACTTAAATCTATTTTCCATAAACAATACTACTGTATACGACGTTCCTGACATCATCCTTGGATGAGGAAACGGACGTTAAACCTTTATTATTAGAATAATAATAATTAGTAATACACAAAGGACTTTCATAGCGCCTCAATATGAGTCTAGATATCTCAGAGGCGCTTTTTGGAACATTGAAGAAATTTGTTTATCTCTTGCCGTTGTGACATAAGAAACATTCGATGTGAAAGGAAGCCGCAAGTCTGATAATTGGTCTGCAATGATAGCTACCAAAAGGCAAAAGTACGATTAATCACGAGTATAAAAAAATAATAAAAGACAAAAACTAGAAATTAGAAACAAGACTATTAGAAAGGAAACTACATGTAGCATGACATTGCGGGTATATGTTTTTGTTTTTAACTCGGAATATGTAAGTGCCACTTGTGCTCTATATTTTCCTTCATGTGCACATTTATAATTCATTGAGAGACTTTTAACATTATGCTAAGTGTGACGTGATAAATGAATAAATAAATATGCCCCTATGTCTAAAATGGCTAAAGTACCGCTGGTAGTCATTTTAAATATTTAGTTGTATCATTAGATTTGTCAGGGATTGCAAATGGGTCTATATCACATATAATGCAATTGTAGGCAATCAAAAGATGAGCCACTTTCGGTTAATAATTGAAGGGTCAATCGGAAGAACAACCTCAGTCCATTTTCAACATTTCGATAAGTTTAAAAGTAGCCTTATCAGATTGACGCCAGAAAATTCTTCTTTTCCTCTCGCGTTTGTGAACCGTGGAACTCCCTCCAAGATAGCGTTGTGTTATTAGATAATGTAAATTCTTTTAAACGTCAGCTTTTAACTCTTGATTTTAATAAATTCTTGCTTTTTAAATACACCACAGGTACCTAATATGTTAGCTTAAGTGGTTTTTAGAAGTTCTTATACACGAGTTAATTTCTGCTTTAATTTTTGCTTGCAGCATTATCATAATTGTATATTTACTTGTGTTTGATGTTATTGAATTGCACTTGTTTTATGTTATGCATTAACTAACAGACTTATATGCATACTAATGTGTACGTGCATGTATCTATGTACAAATTACTGTGTGTATGTGTGTATGTGCACTGTATTTATGTATATACTACACACTGTATATCTGTGATCGATCGACTTATGGTAGGCCTATAGGCCAGCTGACATGATTTTACACGGGCACATATCAGCGCTTTAGGGCCTTTGTGTCCCATTTCTCACACTCTGTTTACTTGTGCATGTCTCAGTGACTAGATTAGTATGAAATAAAGATCAATTCAATTCAAAAAGAGAACTGCAATATTATTGTACTAGGCAATCTATTATATAGGGCGGCTAGGGCCTAACATATGGTTACCGTATGCACAGATTGCCAATCAAAATTCGTTCGTACCGTCATGATACATGTATTTTATTGTGGCTTCTTCCTCAGTTTTAACGTCTGGACATGAGTGGGGGTATTGAGTAGGCTGCAACCTGCTGAAGTAGTTTACAGTAGATTCAGCAGAGATTGCACAATATGAAACAATAGTATATGCACGCAACTATATCTTATACACGAACGCTTTCCAGGAATTGTAATAACATGACCTGATTATGGTTATTTGAGATACTTTCTTTCATTATTTGTCCATGACCCTAAAGTGGCTTAATGATCAATGCCAACTAAGTCGCAATGAGACGTGCATGCTTGACGGCTGGAAACATTATAATAAATATTTAGTGTCGATTAAATATCCTTGCGCTTATATTAGGAACACTGACGACATATAACAAAGAACTCAAATAGTAATAAATGAACTAATTTAGGAACAGCTTAGAACTAATTTGAGCCGTTGTTTGACAAACCCGAAAAGCTCAAATTGTTTCAGCGATCAACGATCTACGACGACATTAATTTTATGTCGAATTGATTAATGTCCCTGACATCGTCTTCTGTTCAGAAAGCGGACGTTAAATCTTATTGAATCATGACTATAGATGTTTGACTTGACAATCTGAGACATAGGATCACTATCTAAATTAACTCTGAGCAGTGAGCACCCATCAATGACTTCTTAGAATCTTAATTGTGATTCTTGTAAAGGGCATATCCTAACAAAACATGTGAAAGTGGACACTGGAAACTGGACACAAAAGCTTAAAGCAGTATGCCCTCACTTTCACGGAAGTGGTCGAAATATTTGTCCTACTTGGATAATATAACATATTGTTATTCAATAAAATAAATCAATCTATGGGAATTTGCGCTCTTTTCATCATCTGACGATGACATCAGGTCGGTCTGCAACAGCAGTTGAATTACTAGCCTGTCAACCAAAGCTTGACCTATAAAAGCAAACGCTGCAAATTCAGTATAAATTTGGTATAAAACTTTCAAAAGCAATCTATGAGTGAGGAAAGAATGGGTGACTGCTGCTCTAGATAGGCTGTAGAAAAGAGAGAATGGAGTCGTCAGAGTCTTAATTGTCCCTGTTTGATGGCCTAGAGGTAGAAACTTGTCTGATAAGCAAGAAGTCACGGGTTCGAGTTCCAGCCGGGTCCGTCTCTGACAGTGTCCTTGAATACGGAAACAGAGGTTAAGCTTAGTTTTACAGTTTCTTAGTTTAAATCGACTCGGAGTTGATCCCGTTTATAAAGTGACTATTTAGAAATGTATGATTCATTGTGTAAGGAATACCTGAAATATAATAGTAGTGATGAAATTATTCATTATCAAGCAGATCCGGGACCACACTGTACAATTTTAAGGCGAAAGCATTTTGCTATGAAATGATAATTTTTTCGGTTGCCAGAATATTTTCAATTTGATTTGACAAATGACGTGTCCACGGGAGCCATGTAGCTTATTTATGATTGATCATACTGCTTGTTGCTTAATTGTATTCTATGGTAGGACCTACACGATATGCTACATTACCTCAGTTACATTTTAGTCATGACTCTATCAACTTTATTTTTTGGTAGACTAGTAACGTCCCTGACGTCATCCTTCGAGAAGGAAACGGACGTTAAACCTTCATTATTATGATGATTATTATTATTAGTAGTAGTAGTAAAAAAAATTAATCGTGTAAAAAAAGTGAATGAAAATGAATAGATAGCTGGTTTTAAATTAATTGACATTAAGTCATTATTTTTTCTAATTTGAATATGCCGAAAGCGATAGGATTTGCCGATTTTTAACATTTTACGCCGATTCTACAGACCTTTAAATAGTGCCTATCTCGCCCCATTATAGCTGAGAACCATGCTTAACACTAGACTGAATCATCTGCGGCGAAATAGGTATTGCAGGTATGCGACCGCAACACCCTTTGTGAAGATGGTATTGCGCCTCAACATCTAATTACATGTTGACCCAAGGTGTTGCCGTAGGTGTTGTGTGTCTTTGGAGTTGAAAAAAATTATTGAGCACTATTCGACGGGACTCATCTGTTGCTTTGTCATCGGAAATTAGCAAATATGATAATGTAAAAGTTATCGTTCATAAAGTTCAATTTATCCATCATTTGTAACTTCATATAACAACAACGACACTCTAGGCTAAATTATTCTATAACACAAATTGAAAAATTGTATTGCATATCTGCGAATTTTGTAGTGCACAATTTGGCTTTGCGACACATGCTTATTTTTTAGTTGGCAATTACATTCTCAACTTCAAATTCGAAGTGTTGCGAACTTGAAAATGTAGGCAGGGCCGTAACCACCGTAGGGGACAGGGGCGGTCCCCCAAGGGCCAGAGCTGCCTCCCCTCCCGCCATCAACAAATTTGTGTCCCCCCCATGTGGGGGAACCACAGGGAGAAAATATCGATCAATGTGCAATGCTTCATTCAATAAGTAGCCTATATTGATTATTTTCAATGTTATTTCTCTTGATTATTTTTCAATGACAACTTTGTAGCCATTTTGGTGATCAAAACTCTGTTAGTTTAATGAATAAGCTTAAATTTGCTTCAACTTCCGCCAAGAAATTAAAACAAGGTAGCCTATGTAACGAGGTTTTAAGATTTCTAGATTTTCTCAGAAACACAAGTGTTCTTTCCTCAGTGAAACCAGGAAATTACGGCTCTGGTCAGTCAGTGGTCATATGACTCGTGCCTGCGACATATTTTGTTCACTTGTTGTGTTAGAACTATGGCATTGGTAGGGTTTTGGTTGGGGTTGGCCTAACCTTCACTCCGAAGGAAGAATAAATAAGAATACGAACAGCCAGGAAGTCAAAAGCACATTCCAATAGAACACTGCATATTGTAGAAATAACAAAATACTATTAAAATTTTAATAGCCAATTTCACGTTGGTATTCACCAAAACCGTTGGCGGCCGGGGCGAAGCCCCGGGCCCCACTGGGGGAGCTTACGACGCTCCCCCAGACCCCCTAGTCGGATTTATTAAGTCGCTACGTGCGCTCAACGCATAAGACTATGGCTACATGGTATTTATGCCCCCCCCCCTACTACTTTTTTTTCTTTGACTTTTCTTTGCACAGAAAATCTGTCCCCCTTGGGGGAGGGGGCGGTAACAAATGTGCGTCTCCCCCCCCCCCATAGTGGGGGGCACAATTCCTTGAACTGTGTCCCCCTCAAGGGCAAAAACATTTGTTACGCCCCTCAATGTAGATCTTCCTTAAAAAATTTAACAGCAAACATTTTGCAATACCATTCAAAATCTGCTTTCGCCGCCACTCGACTGAAATGTATGAGCATGCACGACTATTTTCAAACGCATTGCCGTACGACTTGTAATTCACTTGCATTTTGTAGGTCTAATTTACAACTCTTATCTATTGAGCCTATTATTGTTAATACCCAGACTAGAGGGAACGTTATTTGCTTTATTATACTCATTTATTTCATATACTTTAATTCATTTAATCAACGAATCAATATTCATTGAGAAAGGCTGTCATTAATGCTGTCATCGGCTGCGTCATTGATCATTCTTCGCTCGCTGTTTAATTAATGAACGCTGCATCGAATCAAGTGATTGACCGATTTATAATATTCTGATTTTGGAATTTTCTAGTTATTGATTGACTATTAATTAATTATTGTTGTCTTCTGTTTTCAATTTCGCTGAAGTGCTAGGTATTATCATGGATAATCTTTATGGAATTATAATCCGTGTAAAATGTTCCTAATGTTTTCGCTTAACCGTGGTTGATCGGGAAAATTTTAAATTTAGATCAACCGAAAACTGCACGTATTCGTAATAAGCGACTTACGCAAACACTGTAGCTGAGAAAAGTTAAATGCGTCATGACTTCTGTATAGCCTACTTGACCAATACATCGTCAAACCTTTAGACTAGCAGAGGTCTTGCCACATCGGTTGTGGCCGTTGGCAGACTAGGCCACTTACTTTTCCCTGCTATAAGCCTTGCTGAAACTTAGTAAATAGTGCATCATAGAAAGGATTGCTTTGATTTACGTTACTCATCAATTATGAAAACCTCATAGTGGTTTTAACCAATACCTACTTGCACTCTGTTGCAGGTATCTCTGGCAGTGTTTCGTTATATAGTGGTGTGCCACCACTGTCTGGGCCCACGCCTGTGCAACCTCTACAGGGCCAAGGTTGCTGTCTGCGCCGTCCTCATCACAACAGTCATCTTCTGTGTGCCTAACTACATCATGCACACCGCCTACCAGTCAGGCAACGGCACCTACTGGCTGCGCGAGAATGAGTTCGTCTCAGCCACCTACAAATCAATCAACTTCTGGTCTTTCGGGGTGGTGCTAAAGGTCGCCCCCTGTGTGCTACTCTCCGTGCTCAGCGCTCTACTGATCAGAGCGATGAAGGCAGCTGCAGCCAAGTGGCGACACCTCAAGGCACAGGGTAAGAGGGTTGAGTCTGAGCGAGCACACGAACATTGTCGTACCACAGCCATGCTCGTGGCCGTTGTGCTCTGTTTCGTGGCCACGGAGCTCCCTCAGGGAATCCTGGCCTTCCTCAGCGGCATCGACAACGATATATTTGAGAAGGTGTACGTACCTTTAGGCGATGTCTGGGACATATTGGTATTGGTTAATAGCGCGGTTAACTTTTTACTCTATTGTACGATGAACAGAAGGTTCAGAGCAACGTTCTGTCACGTGTTCTGGTCTCGTCTGATGTCACATGCCACCGTGACGTCATTGCTTGGTCAACCATCCAGTATGGTCGATACTCAGTTCTCAAGACTCTAGCGGAGCAAATTCTTATTTAGTAAGCGATCTTATACAAATTGTTATCGTAACGTTTGATAGTATTCGATGATTAGTCGAAGATTGAGATAGTAGGAAAATATTAAATTAGCCAGATTGATACTCAGTTCAACATTTACTGTTTCTTATTTCTAGGCCTGAATAATAAACTGCAATATGATGTGACACAATATTACCTAAGGCAAACGCGCGCCATTACTGTACAGACACAGACGTTCCTGGGAAATTAATTAGCAAAAACTTTTCGTCTGCAATTTTATATTTATACTGTTATTTATCTCTGAGTTTATATGGCTGTCTGACACCCGTTGGCGTCAGGAAGAAATTTATTAGATAATAAAGCTATTATTATACTGGCGTTACGTACAGATGGACAACCCACAAATAAATACATAAATATGCAAGAAAATATTTATCAATATTGTAGAATATTAACATATTTAGTCAACGTTTAGAAATGTGAGAAAACATATAATAATTCTAAGATATCTTAAAATAAAAACAATATTTTGTTAAACAAAATTAGTTAGTTAAACAAATTGGTTTCTTTTAGTTTTCCTAAACTTGTATCTCACCCTTTGATTTCAAGTCTGTGTTCTCAACTTAATTTCATTTATCATAACTTTACAATTTCGACAATGAAGTAGATTCATGCTCCTATTTAACTGTATCCTAGTTATATTATTCATTAAGAGAACTCAAGCTTTCAAACCTAACCCGATTCAAACAGAGGGGAAAATAAATTCTTCTTCTTCATTCCAGGTTAGCGCTCGTTTTCCACTTCAAGTACAATGTGAAAAACTTTTGTGTTAAGGAATCTATAAGTGTGCTTAAATCTCTTAGTCCTCAAATATAACTGTTACTACGTATTTCGCCTGAAACTTTAATTAAAGACTTTAATGATAAGTTTAAGTTTTTGCAAACTTTAGAAAGTCTAAGGAAATTTCTTGACTGCAAGATCGAAGTCTTTTGGCCGATAATTTTCTATTTTAGGTGACTGATAGGATCCGAGTCACATGTCAGTCATTTCTTTAGAGTGTCTCTTCTTCTTAGTGTAACTCCGTTATATCGATCAGTGGCACAGACAATGCAGTATCTGTTTAGTGTAACTCTCAGACAGTCTGCAAATCTCAATTTTCAAGCATGTTTCATGTTTTAAAAATTGAGCTTTTTCATAAACTAAATGCTGTATTGGCTCCCTCAATCAATCAATCAATCAATCAATCAATGAGGATTTAACGTCCGGTTCCTCACCAATCGTGAGGTGGAGGAGCTGCTAGAGATTAATCAAGCCAGTCTCTATGCATGCATTAAAAATAGCTGCTTGCGAGTACACTATATTTAGACGCATTCTACAACCAATTCAAGCATTTTCTGTTTGATTTAAAAACAATGACATTCATTATCATATATTTAGTAAGAACCATCCCACAACTGTACGTGATCATAGAAACCAATGACGCAGATACTCAGTAAGGTAACCAAATCCACAAAGCGACCAAAATTCTGCTGTAAGCAAGGTATCAATTTTTTATGTATCAGGTATGTCAAGTAAAGGCGAATCTTTGTGGTGGCGTTGACAGTTTACTGTTGGATTGATGGATGGCCTACTTATTAATGAGAAAGATAGTAACTTACACTGTGTCATAATGTTTGCCTTGGACCTGTTATCCGGTAGAACACTGAATACATAATATTATTTATTGAAAGTGATTCTGATTTGCTGTTCAAAACCCCTGTTATCTTAGAATATGCTTCATTTCTTGCAAGGATGCTTAGGAACAGATGTAAGAGATAATCAAAACTATTTTTAATCCGTAGTGTTCTAATCCGTCTAATGTTAATCCTGCATGACTGGCTGTGGAATGAAGCAGTTGTCTGTACTCTAATATTTCTGAAATTCTGAAACGTTTAATGTTTTAATTTTTACTCAATTGTTACTAAAATACCGGTTGGATAGACGCTGGATAAAACGTTTGATAGGAAGAATGGCGTTGGTTCGAGTTCCAGCCGAGTCCGTCTCTGGTAGTATCCTTCGATACAGAAACGGATATTAAACTTAGCTTTTGGCTTACTACAGCTTTAAAGTAAGTGTTGTAAGCAAGTAGGCAAAAGTCAGTGTAAGATGTTAGTATTATGGCCTCAGATTTTACAAGTAGACTGTTTGACAATTTTCGTATTAATACTCGGTCGGTTAAGACAAACTTCATTGTCAGTACGTTTTATATAATCAGGTTAAAAGGCTAAAGGCTGAAGCCGAATTTAATGTCAGTTTCATCTCTCGAAAGGGATATCAGTGACGAGCGAGCCTTGGATTCGAAACCCGCACATACTGATCCGCAGTCGGAAACCTAACCGATCGTTAGTTGACATTGCTACTTGATATTGTACAAATATTTTATTAACTTATTTTGTTATGCATAGTTGTGATGCCAAGTTGTGTTTGTGATTTTTGCGAATGACATATTTCGTTAAATAAACAATACATATGGCTCTCTCTATCAAGAGAAATTAGTTTTAATAATCTTGAAAGATGAAGCAAGTAATTAACAGTATTGACAACAATTAATATATGAAAGCATTAACAGTATTAAAAGATCTACCACATGACACAATACATCTATTTCAATGAAACAAATTCAAACAACACTCACACCACTTGACCTGTGGGAAAACTCCTGCGAGGCGGCGGAGCTGCTAGAAACCTGGCGACGAGCTTGGATGAACTCTCCCTTCCCCAGTAACGAGGATGGAGAATGTCGGCAATACAGCTGACAACCTGGGCCAGCAACAACAACAATAGATCTAAAACATTAAGCATTAAGGCCTAGTTTAAAAATATATATCTTACATGCATTGCTGGAAGTAGTCTAGTGGTTAGCCTGATACGCTGAAGCGTAAAGTGATTGAAGAATCATGGAAGCAAATCCAGATCGGATTGCAATAATAATATAACGCCATCGGCGGGCCTACTGGTTAATCGTGTATTTGCTCTCGCTGCATTAGTGCGATCTTTACGATAAGTATACTATTAACCAGTGGGACGTGCGGACAACTCAAAAATGCCAAAAACAGAAACTAAGCAACGAGAAAGTGCAACCTTCCGTTCGTAATATCGCCGACACTTGGGCCCATTTTCTAGTGGGCTGACCAGCTATTTTTATCAAAGATGTTTTCTTGCCATCAGTTCTTTATGGCATGAAACCCATTTACACGGATATACGTGACAATTTCTAAAATTGACAGTTTTAGCAACACCGCAGACGATTCTACTGTTTTAGAACGACAATTCAGTAGTTTTGTTTAATCAAGCATGCGTACTTGAATCAGGACGCCATTCGAGCTAGATTTATCGTAACTATTAAGCTATATGTGACACCGTCTATTGTAAATCTTAGAATGTGGTATGATTATTTCATTTGTCATTCTGATACATGAAGACCCCGTTGGATGGCAGCACACTGGTTTGATAACAATGAGGCCGCGGGTTCGAGTCCCAGCCGGGTCCGTCACTGACAATATCTTAGTGATAAGGAAACAGGATAAACTAAGCTTTAGCAGCTCTTTTCTTTTACATGCTATCTTATAAGGAGATGAATCTAGCCTGTTGGATAGCTAAACGAGATTCTGAAATTATTAATAATAATTTTTTCAAACAAGTACGAATAAGGAAACAACCATTTATAGTATATGATTTATTTCATATTAATAGTCATTATTTTTTAACAAGTACGTATAAAAAACGATAAAATTCAAATAACCATTATCTGCATTCGGTTGCAGAAGCAATATTTTAATACATACAAAAAGACTAGTCCTCAACCACCTAAATGTAAGCTTGCTTGACAGTGCTCTAGTCTTTCTCCCTCATCCCACTCTACTTCTGTTTATCATACATCTGTGAAAATACGCATGGCCATTTCTCAAAGACCATTACATCACATTAAGCGTTACCATTGCTAATAGATTTTTCTCTCTGTCAGCCAGCGGCAGGCTTTGGGCATTTCTCTTAACCATCCGCAATCCAGTGGCAGCCGTTGTACTTTCTCATGTTTCTTTCACGCAATGCTAAAACTTCATGAAATCTATGTCACTGCTTTCAATTTCTCGATTAACAGTTACCTATCACCCCTATACTTTAAAATAGGTACGTCTCCATGGCTCAGTGGTTAGCGTGTCGGCTGGTTTGGGTCGACCTTTGCGCATGAGGTCCGGATTTCGATTCCCGTTTGAGTCAATCAGAGAGTAAAGTCTCGTAAGTACAACGGGCCAACCAAGCCCACCATCCATTGGTGGGTCGGATAATTGGAAACAATTAGTACGTAGTATGTGACTGCTTCGGAAGATTGCGAAGTTTAACACAGGTCTGGCGTATATGATCCAATTATCAAAATTGAATTGTATAGAGTTTGACTGGCGACCTCACCGTCCGATTACTGACTGTGTAACCTGTGTGCTGCAATCGCTCAGGGAGTCAGGATCAGGATCAGCTCCGCGCCTACGTTTGGTAACGAATATGGCGCACAACCGTTACCTTTCTTACTATAGTATATCAAGCCTGAGCATCTCTATACTTTACAAAGTTAACATAATATATATACATCACATAAAACATAGACATGCCAAATAAACACACAAATGTCATGTAGATAGTAAGATATAAATCTAAGAGATTGTATTTTATCAGTCAGTGCTCAGTAGTCATGGTGAAGCATTTACGATCGACTTGTTGAGTTGATCGACATTATCTTATTAATAATCGAGAATTGTGCAAAATACATAGCAGCGACAGAGCACTGGAGAGGCAGATAGATGCGACTGACATTGAGCTTAGAATTTTTATTATCCGGTCAAGCTGAGACTTGAACAGAAGTCCATTAGGTGCAAAGTTAACCTGCTATCGATTTGGTTATGAAACTTCTACTTATATGCTATGCATTTACAAATGTTTACTATAAAAGTACACAAGTACGTGCACAACATGTGCATTGTGAACCTTTAATTGCACACTGTTAGTGTATACTTTATCTCTAAAATTAAAGGAAAGGGATCGCCTACCATTTATCCAAAAGAAGAAAAATATTCTAAAAAATCAACACTGCAAGCATGTGCATGCGTGGACATCAATTGGAAAATAATCTTATAAAATTATGCATCAACGTAGTAACTACGCATGGAATTCTATCATAATTTAATACATAAAAATCGTCGTTACCATATTTAGGTAGGCTATATCCTGCATTAAGATATTAGACTTATTCCATAACTTCAGACTTCTAAATCAAATGAGATTCGACTTTGGAAAAAGCTAAAAATACCGGCTCGGTGGAGAGTGATGGGTAAGTAGGTTAGCAATGGACCGGATTAGAGTTTTGTTAGTGGGTGGATGGCTGAGAGCTTGCGACAGCTTAATATGGATTGAACATTGTTCCACTAGTGCTCTTATTGTTCAATCCGTGCAATAAAAACACTTAACAATTTCTTCCCGATTGTTCCTGAGGATATTTTTTAGATAATCCAGAATCACAAAATTATATGTAATCGAATTATAAGATTAAGAAAAATACCACCAGAAAAATATTCTTCTATTTATATGCTCCATAAAGGCCTCCAATATACATTTTTGTCTAACTTTTTTGGCTTAGGCTAATGCAACATGTAGGCCTAATTGAGTTTAGCGTCAGTTTTCTCATCTTTAGGATTCTAAAAGGACGGACTCCGGGACTCGCCGCAAACAGAACCCGCGGTGTCAGGAAAAATAGATGAAGTATACGTAACAGGCGACTAACGCATAAGTATGACATTATAAAATCTAACTTTACATTTCAAATGCTGCAAATTTGTGCCACATTTATTGTTTAAGAAATGTTTCTGGAGAGTATCTGAAGCAAGTAACACGACTAACAGAAAATTAAGTTGATAACAGCAATTACGTAATGTTTTATATATTTAAAACATAGGCCTACAACATTTGAACTGCCTCCAAATGAATCAACTGCCATATTTATAATAGCTATGTGACTGACATGCCATGGTTGACAAATATTTAATTAAATGTATGCCTATCCTACGGTTATAATGATTATGTTATGCGTGCTATAGGTCCTATACATCTTTATTATTGCATACCGATATGCTATATTGCATATTCGAGTACAAATTGTACATGTATTATTTTGGACGCTTATATAATCATCCACATTTATTGGCCTGTTTTGATAAAAGTGCGCACGTTGTATAACTTTTATTAATTTGTTTAGTATTAATATTTAGTAGACAAAAAGTGAATAGTTATGCGTAATATGATTGACAGTATATCATTCAAGAAGATATTTAATGAGCATGACCGCAGGTATTCCATCATTCACTACTTGATTGAGTTCTTTATTCCAAACGTCTCGATGCCTTTCCTCTAATGATCATACAAGTATTCGTCATGCAATATTATTGATATAACTTGAGCATGCATACGTACTGTATGTGTCTGTAACCATGAATATTATCACAACTATGATTAGGTTATTAACTTATTATACATGCAGCTACTACTACTGGATGTGTAACCGTGCATATCACAATTATGATTAGATTATTATACAATAATTATACATGCAGCTACTACTATTACATATCATAGTTATTAGGAAATTATACAACTACTAGTAAGAAAGCCTTTATTAAATGCTCAGTGGGGGTTCTCCAAAACCCTCCCCCCCCCCCGATATACCCTTCACTGGGGGGGGGGAGCCACCCTTCAATAAAACCTCCACCCTCTCTCCGTTTACATCCAATAATAAACAAGAAATCTGACAAAAAAAAATTGTCATCACCAAGAGTCGAACCTGGAACCATTGATGCAGCTGCTCTACACTCCAACGACTACCCAACCAAGCCTTGACGTTGAGCTTGGTTGTCTAGCGCTTGTAAACAAATTTAAAAGCGTGACGCCGGCAGGAATCTTGGCTTTTATTAGGTTTGATGTAGCTCAGTGCTGCTACAAAGCGGCGGATATTTATTATTTACGCAATTCTTGAAGGAGCTCGCAACGAACGTTAAACATTTATCTATTAGTAAACTGTTGATTAAAAAATTACTTCTTTATTTAAAATCGCACAATTTTACTTCCATTGCATAATTGTGTTAGGTAGAAATAAACTCTGCCACTAGTTACTTTTCCAAATACTGGTATGGTATCAAACCTCTAAAAGCCCCGTGGCGCGTGTCACGCACTGTTTTGTTTACAAGCGCTAGATAACAAGTTCAACATCGAGGCTGGGTGGTGTAATGGTTAGAGTGTAGAGCAGCTATACCAATGGTTCCGGGATCGACTCTTGGTCGTGAATTTTTTTTGTCAGATTTTATTCATCAGGAGGAAGGTTATGGCTTGAGGATGTAAACGTAGGAAGGGTGGAGGCCTTCAATGGAAAGTGGTGGGTGGCTCTCCCCCCCCCCCCCCATTGAAGGGTATATCGGGAGTGTGGGGGGTGGCGGGAGGACCCCCAACTGAACCCTTATTAAAGGCTTTCTTACTAGTATTCTATAAGATTATAGCGTTAGGGTTTATCTTGCAAAATTAGAGACAATTATATTCGCGTACCGGACTACCGGTACACAATTTTTACTGTATCGCTCATTAATGAGTACACGTAATGAATATAGACACCAAAGAATTAATTTTTTGTTGCAATGTACGTGATCGTTTTAATCATTTTCTAAATTCATATAGACTATAATAGAGGTGTCACGTGTTGGCTCCGCAATTACTACTTGAAAATAGACCAAACGAAAGCTGCCCGATGTGTCCGTGTTTCGTAGAAGTCGACTAACGCAATCACCATGGTATGATAAGGAGACCCACTTCAGAAATCAAAAATTATCTCCAAGAAAATATGGCATACAAACTATACAGCTATGTGCAATGGACCTGCCGTTCGGCAGTGCACTGAGAGAGAGTGAGAGAGAAAGAGAGAGAGAGAATAAAATACATATATAGGTCAATCAGTCAACATAATAAAACCATAACCTCGGCTGATTTTGCTTTTCATCGACTGCATTAGTGTACTCTTATCGGACTAATGAGTCCTCGAACAAAGTGCCTTTGAGCCATAGGATTGCTTTGAGCTATGTTTGACAATCCTTATGTAAGCCTTGATATCATTGCCTTATAATGATTGGATCTGATTTTAATTTACATAGTTATAGATTCTTAACAATTAAGAATCATGAAAAAACGCATACCAGTCTGAGAAAATAGTATCTTTCAAATAAAGTATTACCCATTTGTGTAAAATTGTGTCCCTGTATCATGACATGTGTAAGTCTGAATCACGGCTCTTTATATTTCATATTTCCAATATAATACAAGATAACAAAGGGGCTTTCCTTATTTCCGCAAATAATTGTGTCAGAAAGCTCCCAAGCAGAATATTGCATGTCACTGGAAGCCGGATCACACCTTAGCCTATATGGGCCGTAAGCAAAATTGACTAAAGCAATATGTTTATAAACATCACATAATTATGTCAAAATTATAGCAAATAATAGTAAGGCTCGTTAGGCAAATAAAGAAATAAAAACTATTATAATCATTTAGCAACATTTCCATATCTGTGGACATCCAGCCCGGTATGCGCTATAATGCATAAAAGAATTTAAATACATTCTTTAACCAACAGCATACATTTACAATGTTGTCCATATATAAGTATATAGCAATAAAATAATATACAGAACAATACGAGTTAAAAGTCCGTTTTATCATCTGGCAACGATATGAGGGGCGTCAAGGATGCAAATAACACACAATTACAATTAAGCCGGCTTGATTCGCCTTTGAGACCCGGGCACTTTTATTCGGAATGTTGTACAGATTGCAATGTAGTGTCATATTTACAAATGGTTACTTTTAAATTGGCAACATTGCAAATCTGTACTACAAGTTGTCCAGAACCAGAGGCATATGAATGCTACCTCTCAACTGACGCCATATCTGATGACAGTCATGAGACCGCATGTGTATTTCATTGTGCAAGGGTTGTCAATCATATCTGTTGTCCCAGAATGATAACAGATATGATTTGCCATTGAGCTTTTGTATTGGCTATTGTACCTTTATGTATCTTAGCTTATGATTCGATGGCATATATCAGTTGCAATATATGAACATACCAACCATCTCTATAGTGCTGGCATTGTTATATCATAATGTGTAGCCTACCTATGTAGGCCTATATATTGCGCACAGCGAGATGGTGTCTCGTTAAAAACACTGCGAGGAAGGCAACGGGAAACCACCTCGTTTTATTCTCAAGAAAACATGGAGGACAACAAGAAAAGAAAAACGTTATGTTCACTAGGAGATGTGTCCCGCAGGTCGACTAGTGAACTGAGAGCTACTGTGGAAGGGGAAGGTGATGGTGGAGGTCGCCTCTTGGGGATGTCTGGAGGGTCGAATATAAGTTTGAACCTCCAGGCATACTCCAATAATGATGGTACTGCGCCAAA
>JAQFZF010000784.1:0-15981 GCA_034695365.1 Enchytraeus norvegicus | reverse complement strand
ATCTTGAACCACTGAGAATGAAAAGTCACCGTCAGCCTTCCTCGGCAATGTAAACCTCCAGCCCGTTTCACAGCTGACGCTGCAGCATATCAGCCTACATCCGTACACGAATATTATTCGCCACAGTTTTTTGAATTGGTGGGAACTGCTACAAATTTTCTGAAGGAACGATTTTCAGACAGCGATGGTCTGAACGCATACTTTAATAACATTGTCCACATTCGACAATAATTTTGTGATTGTACTACTAGAGAAACTAGGCCTACTGTGCTACTGTACTTGTAGTTGACAACTTGACACATTGAGCAGCACTATTTTTGCATGGAGTCTAAAAAAAATCTGGATTCTATTTTGGCTATCCGGGCCATCCCCCCCAACCTTTGGGAGCCGTTGACGCCACTGGCTACGGGGTACACAAAAAATTTACGGGGGTCCTTGTAGCCCCGTAGGGGGGTCTAGAAATATCCCTGGCTGAAGGTAATGTGGGTTAACTTTCCACAAGAGGCTATTGACCTGACCGTGCTAGCAATTCTGGAAGAGGCTACAGGGGTGGAAGTGTTCGAACAGGTGGCGGCAGCTTTGAACGCACACTCAAATAGAAAAAAAAGGAAAATCTGCAGCATCAACAAATGGCCCTTTTCAGCGCCCAGAATTAGGTCAAAATTGAAAAAGAGAAATTGCCGCCTGTTTAATAAGCTTTGTTAATTTATTTTTGGGGATTTTTTCGTAGAAACTCTGTAACTTTTTCAAAAAGTAATATTTTCGATCAAATTTAAGGTTGTATGGCGAAATTCCTCCTCTTGAAGGTCGTAAAGAATTGTTTAATATTTTAAGCTTGACAAAGTCATTGAAATTTCGCTTGGGGGTTATTTTTTATGCAGTGGCGTAACTACGGGAGGCAGTGGAGGCAGGCGCCTCCGGGCGCCAGGCCAAGAGGGGCGCGTCGTAAAAAAATTCACCAACTTTTGAACCGTTTTTTACACTTTTACCTTTTTACACTTAAGACAGGAGTTCAATTAAATTTTACTACTACTTTCTTAAATCAAATTATCACACTTTAATCACAATTATTCAATGAAATCATTAATCCACTTTCCACAAGATGCCCTTATACAAATTGCGTTTGATAGCTGAAAACTTGATTTACATTCGCTGTTGTAGAACCGTAGAACGTAGGAGTGGGCTCAGTGGGGTCTAGCTTACATTTTGGGCCTCTCATATTTCACCAAAGAACAAAGAACGCTTGACTTCAAGAGCGTTCTCAGAAGTGTTGTGAGTAGCTTTATTTATTGATGACAAATTTGCTAATTTTTAGATGAGTGGGCCTACACTAGGCCGACTTTTTATGGTAAATATTAATAGGACTAAAACTTTAGATTAATCGCAAATTTTCTTTGATCAAACATATTAAATAAACTTAATTGTTACTTAAAATCAAACCTGAACGGTCATGCACAAAAAAACGTCCGTACTGGGAGGGAGCGCAGTGATCCAAGCGGACAATGTGGGGAGGGTGGTTGGGCGCTGAGAGGCCCCCCTGCAAAATTTATTTTTATGTCTTAGATGAAACGGTCCACAAGAAATTGTTGCGTGTAAGATTTTTTAATGAGGCGTCTAAAAATATCCTGCCTTCTGGCGCCTGGGGCGAAGTTACGCCACTGCTTTTACGCCTCACTCTGTATATATAACTAGTATTAGAGAGTCTCTCATGATATGAATGATTCGATTGTAAAGAATTGGATCTAAAAATAAGATCTAGGGAACAGGAAGAATAGTTAAGCTGAGTATAGTTTTTCTAACTTCGTTCTCTGTAACAGGATCGAAGCTAGAAAGCTGAGGAGGTGGATGTTGTGGGATTATCAGCGAAACAGAAACTGTTTACGCATGGAGGTATTGAAGCACAAAGGTTGGCGACGGTAGTGGATATTTGGAAGTGTACAGCTTTGTGATCAGAAAGAAAGAATTCAGTGAGACCTGGGGAAGAAATAGGAGAAGTAGATTTAGTGATAAGCAAATCAAGAATATGACCAGAAGTATGAGTTGGAGAGGAAATATGTTGCTTGAGATCAAAAGTTTCTAGAAGAGTTTTGAAGGAGGTAGAATAGGAATCATTGGGATCATCAAGATGGATATTGAAATCACCCATAGCGATGAATTCAGAAGGTGAAGTAGCCAAATCTTCTAGAAGTAAGGCAAGGTCAGTTAGAAAGGTTGCCTTGGAGTATGACGGAAGACGATAGACGCTAGGGAAAAGGTAGGATTCGGTTGCACATGTAAGACGGAGTAACATGTGTTCGAACGAGGGAAAAGTAGTCGTAGTGACGGATGTGAGTGAGTAGGTGGATCTAAAGATAACAGCAATGCCACCGCTGCGGCCAGATGGCCGGGGTACCGGTAGGAAAGAGTAGCTTGTAGGAATTAGAGAGTTGGGTATGGATGGAGGGCAGTCGGGGGAGAGCCATGTTTCGGCGAGAAATAAAAGTCCATTTTGAAATCCTGGATATGTTGCTGTATTATTTCTGGTTTATTAAGGGTGTCGTTGATAACTGTTGCTGAACGTATATTTTGACAAAATATATTCATGTTATTGCTGGGGAGTGGAGAGGTTGCTCGAGGGCCCGGGTTAAGAAATACATCTCCAGCAAGTAGAAGTAGCAGGGAAAATAGAATCTTACAATGACGGTTAGAGCTGAGGCTGAAGGAAGCATAGTGAGATTTGGAAAAGAAGAGTAGAGGCACAGAATCGAGACACTGGCATACAGAAGAGTGAGGAATTGGCTGATATGAGATATGATCAGAAGATTTGAGAGGCACTTCCATGGTTTGATAGGATTGTAGAAAGGGAGACAATTGTAGTGCTATGTAAATAGAAAAAAATAGAATACCATAGACTTGGACAGCATGAAGTACAGGGAACGATCGCTTCCAGTTTGTGAAACTGGAGAGATTGTTAAGCAGCAGAATAACCATGACCGCGTGTCTTAAAGGGTGGTTACTTTAAAACACTGGCACACAAAAAATAACTAAAAGTAGCAGACCTATAGAAAGGTGATAGAAAAGAGCTAATACTTATGTAGAGTAATAGAAAATGAGCACAGATCAAAATGTCTGTGCACAATAACTAACTAAAGTAGTAGACCTATAGACAGATGATTGAAAAGAGTTACTACTTGTGCCGAGCTATAGAAGTGAGCCCAGATCAACAGGCCGATAGCGTTCAATTAGTTATAAGAGATAGCTTACACAGTTATTATATATGACAAATTGCATAGAGACCTACTTGCAAAATTAAAGGTTATATATTCAGATTAAAAATTAGGAAAAATATAATTAAATATGATACATATAAGTAGGCTAGACTATTGAGTATGAATTCAGTTTAAAGTTGCAGGTAGTAATTGTTGATGTTTCAGTTGAGTCTTTCGTTACAGGTGATGTTACTAAGTTGCTGGTAGATTGAAGTTAACGATTACGGTTTTCAGTTGAGAGTCATTCGTTACAGAATATAATTTCGAAGTTTCCGATCCAGATTGAGCGAATATAATCAGTTATAGGGTTTGATCCCGGTACAAGAAGAGGTATATGAAATGTAGAATCTGTAGTAGTCTAAACAGAGTATTAACCTGGTTAGTAAAGAGAATTTAAACCAGGATTTGAAGCAGGTACTGAAGTGTTGGAAATGTACGAATCTGTAGTAGTCTAATCAGAGTATAAACCTGGCTAGGCGTGACTGACGGTGTATAGGCTGGTCTGACGAGTGACGATTGTTGACTCGGTCAAAGTTCAATTGTTGATGATATTATACCATATAGGCTAAGTCCAGTAATCCGGCGATATGGATTATGTAATAATCCAATAAATCAGTTATTGATTGCAAAAAATCCATCGGTAGTTATAGTTCAGTATGTGCTGGAAAAAAGTCTATCTTGAGGTACTAAATATGTCTATAAAAGTTGTGAATTAATGAAGTTATTATAACATCTGATGTAAATACTGAGAACAACAAATCAAGGTGTTGCATGCTTGAACGCTGCACTGGAACTTTTTAATAATTCATAACCTTTACGAGGAGGCATTCAATCAGAAATCTTTCCTGATGATGAGAGTATAAAGGTGATTTAAGCTCACATTATCAATAATTAATGACAAAGTTTTGGAGAATTGCTTTAGAACTCTATCCACAGATATGAATTTTTGTCTTGTGGCAAACGTCCGGTTCATAACCCGAATGCGATGGCAGAGACGTCTCCAGCAGACTATACAACTGCAAACAGTTCTATATCATTAGAATGCACTTCGGTCTATGCATGGACCAAAGAGAAAGAGAGAACCAAAGCATTGCAAGTCCATTAGCCAAGGCAAGAGAGTCTGATTTAAAAGATCTAAGGAGGGAACCAATGGGCTTTCAGCTTGGCCTGGAAAGATTTAATACATCTACAATTGTACAATACAATGACGAGTTAACGTCCAGTTTTTCACCCGAAGGCGATGTCAAGGACATAACCGAAGATCATGTGGCAAAGAATTTCAGAGTGTTGGAGAGGTAAAACTGAAGGATTGCCAACTTATAGCTGATCGTATATCGGGAATATTAAGGATATTAGTACCAGATGAGAAGACTGAGAGAGGGTGTGATTAGTTCAGCAAGGTTTGAAGGTTTCCATCCACTACTAATACCAGGGTGTCTGAAAGTTTATCGTGTACGTGTACCTGCGCTAGCAGTAATTCGGTGCCATTAAAGAGCAATGGTAGTATTAGTCATGGAGTAGCAAAATATTTAAATAAATAATCAATCATTAATCAATCAATGAGGATTTAACGTCCGGTTCCTTACCCGAAGGCGATGTCAGGGACGTCCCAAACGGGATGTGCAACTACATACAGCATCCAATCACCAGAACACTCCTGCAAATACACATGCCGAAAGAGAAAGCGAGATCCAAAACAGTGTAAGTCCGTTATCCAAGGCAAGATATAGATAGATATAGTTAAGATTGTGCTATATAAAAGCTGCTGATTGATTGATTATCACAAATCAAAGTATTAGATATTGTATTATTTTATCTATGCACTCGACAATACAATACAATAAAATAAGTAACTGACGTCCGTTTCATCATCTGGCGACGATATCAGAGACGTCAAACTAATACATATATTTATCATAAGTGAAATGCTTTTTATATTACAATAATTTAGCTTGTTTGTTAGAGACATCTTAACGAAACTAAATTATATTTGAGAGAGTTAGTCCTCTCCCTATTTAGCCAGTTTTTGACTGGTTACGATTTTATTGCAAATATAAAAAGCATTTCACTTAAAAAATACTATGTAGTTCAGGCTGAGTTCGAAAAATTATTGAACTTCATGAACCACTTTCATACGATGCTTACTTACGAGGAAAATGATGAATAAGGGGTGGCTTAACGTTGCCTTCCTCAGCATCTCAATTGTCGCCTCTTATGAACAAGTGCAATTGCCAGTGAGTCTATTCCCAAGTGTCTGGGACTCTCACAGGATTTATTCTTCAGTACAGTTACAATTGCTTTGTCTTTACAATGCTCTCCTAGAACTGAAGTGGCCCAGGGACATTAAGCTATTTGTGTACTATAGGCAAACAGAAAGTGTACAAGAGCTCTCCCTCTCGGCTATTGTTGAGTACCCCGGTGCTTAGGATTTATGATAGATTTGTAGTACTGGTTTGATACTAAGCTTAGGAAATATCTATTACAACGTCTATTTCAGTAAATCTGGCAAACTCCGATAAGTTCAAGCAAACATCATAAAATGCATTCTAAATAGAAAGTGACCCAGTATCCTTGGGTCATTGTCCCTAATGCCGGTTGGTTTTCCTTCTGTTGTTGTTGCCTACCCGAAGATCAGCCGTGGTGCTGATCCCGTCTATCTTCGTCCTTGGGACCGCTCCTCCAGGGCTCGCCGCCAGGTATTCAGCAGCTCCGCCGCCTAGCAGGGATTGTTCCATACGTCTATTGGTTGTCTGTATTTGTGTGTAGACTTTTGTGTGCTGATCTTTGGTGTCTTGATGGTTTCCTTCTCGCAAGCTTCAGCAATGGTAATATGGCGATTAGGTACATAATAAACAGTTGTGGAAGGCACCGAGATATACCTTAACATGGAAAAGGTGGGTTTCCCTCTTTAGAGCTACGAGTTGCCCCTAGTGTTTCCTTCTCGAAGGCTTCAACCATGTTAACTTTATCGATTAAATACCACGGTGATGCACCAAAAACTCGTGCGCCGATACCTTTTTCAGAGTACAAGAAACTATACAAAAATACTTAACATGCCTTATATTAACATGCAATACTTAACGTGCCTTATTAATAAGGCATTGCCTTACGAATATTTTCTACAACTCTAATAGTCATTAAATATTGAATAACTTTAACTTCTACCTGTAATGATAACTTAATGATTTTTTTTGCTCTCTTCTTTCTCTGAATTTTATTTCTCTCTCTCTCTTTCTGTCTCTGAATTTTATTTCTCTCTCTCTCTCTTTTCTCGCCCCCTCTCTCTCTCTCTCTCTCTCACTCACTCACTCTATTATACTACTAAGGCTCACCGTACATATTAAAATAAACACTCTGCTATCACGCTCACTAATGAGCAGTGAGCACTCCATCGATCAAACAAGTTGATAGCATAAAAGGTAATGCCTGACCCTCCTAAAATATACCCTTTAGTTAGAGGAAATCTGACTTCTGAGGTGGTTTTTTATTTCCTTCCTCAGATTTTGCGTTGGTCAGCTCTTAAGAAACATGTGCATCATGCTTTCAGTTTGTTTATTTTCAAGTTACTCGGAACAAACGCGGGACTTTAACACTGACAATAATTGTAAATTGATTGTGTGTGAATGCTTACGCTTACAGTTACAAATTACTCACACTACATAGCATTGTGGTTTTGATTTTATTCATCACTGGCACAGAACCGTTCACCGAGTACATCAAACCATTCCGGATGCGGCTCGCACTTCCGCCCGCACTCGCCGCAATCCTGCGCACTCCTTATGAGTGCGTGTGTGTTCAGTGCTTCAGTCCGTAGTGCTATGGAGCCATGTGATTAGAGCTAGGATTGTTAAGCGTTTGCCCGTCCTATAGCGTTTAATAATAGGCTACCGTAGTCATGTGATAGTTGTGAGGCTGTTCACATTTAATTGAGAATCGATTTTGTTTATTTTAAGTCGGCCAACTGGTAAGCAAAAACTACCTTCAGTCGCCTATTCGTACCAAGACATGGCACCACCTCTTGGGCCTAATGTTGATACACAGACTAGTGGGAATGTAAGTCGTTGATTGAGGCTTTTAGCAGTAGCTAATCATCTAGTTATGACGCAACGACCTTAAGCTCTAACTATTAACCAATTATTTCGAGAATCGATCAATTCTGCTGATATAAAATTTAGTAAAATAGGCCTGCTCTTAGACATAGTAAACCTGCGAGGCTATTAAATTCACAAAAGTTAACTGTGGGTATAAAATTGACGTCAGTGAAGTGTATATTTTGTAGTAACTGTTCACAATTCCATCCACCTCAGGGGATGAAAATTAGTCGTAAAAATTTAATAAGTAATAATGAGCTATTAGAGTCCTTTGTTATCTTGCATGGTTAGTGACTACTCATAATTGGAGAGATAGGTGGTTTCTTCGGGAACTACATATTCGATCGACTGTTTAAAAAATCGTATAATTAACGTATGAAATTAGTAAAGCGAAAGAGTAACAGTAAAAACTGCCAAGCTAAAGTTTAACGTCTGCTTCCATATCCAAGGAAACGGTCAGAGATGGACCCGTCTGGGACTCGAACCCGTGACATTCTGCTTATCTTATGTTATATCTCTTATGTCACTTTTTAGAACTTTTCCTGTCTATTCTTGCGCAGCGTGGATAGAGATTTGTCTGTTAAACGCTTATCGTGAAAGCTGACGGTCATAAAACGTTTAGTACTAGGACGAATTATCCCGAGAGTGGATTCACTGGGCTCTCTGGATGTCATGGATACAGGATTAGTGACGGGGATTATGTGCTAGGATAGGCGATACGTTCCCTCCGATGACGATGCATTTCATGGGTAAATAATTGAGCTTCATTTACATCTTATTTTGACATTATAACAATAGTCCTATTAAAATAAAAAATATAGGATGTCTCGTAATCTTTCTATTAAAAACTAGACTTTACTGTTTTAAGAAGAAGTTTGAGCCTCGGATCTGCAGAAATTTAATTCTCTTTTTATATACATTTACAAATAATAATAATATAACACAACACAAAATAATACAACATAATAATTTATTGCATTATTTATTAATACAAACTATACAATACAATAACTTGAATAATTAAGATGGGTTAGAAAACAATCTGATTCTAATATATAATGCCTAACTTAACGAAACACTGATTTAGACGAAATACTTATATCTTTATTACAAGTTACAGTAATACATACAAAAGCCTGCTACCAAATTAATTTAAAATGAAGTATAAAATTTAATATGTAAGTTAATAAATAATAAGTGTGTTAAATTAATAAGTATGATAATTAGATTAATATACAAACCAGCAGTAATTAAAATTCTATTAGTTTTTTAAATTATTAATAATAATAATGGTTCAAAGCACGTTTCCCCATCAAGAATGATGTCAGGGATGTCAATTAATTAAATGAAATTCTTATTTTTATTGTTTATTTTCTATTAAGTTTGATCATTTCGTGAAAATATACTCTATGTTAGTGACGCCATTATTCTTATGTTGAACTGCTATATTTTGCTAAATGCATTGTCTGTAAAAATAAAAATAAATAATTTATTTAAAAAATTTGCTTAATATCTTGCATGATTTACCACAGTCGCTGGTCGGTGTAACTCGTGATGTCCACTAACCGCCCAACTCTGGACTCCTGGAGGCTCTCCCGTATCGCCGAGGAGGTGGAGGCCCTCAGCCTTTCCTCCACTGACGACGATGGTGCTTCCACGCCCGGTAGCTCCCGGGAGCACACCCTCGATCGACGCCTCTGCTCCCTGCATCGCCTGGACAAACAGCTCAGGGACCTCCAGGTCCTTGAGGATCTGGAAAACAGTCCAAAAATAGAAAAGCTTCAACATGTAAAGTCCCTAGATCGACATGTGATGTTCATAGAAGGGCAAAAGAAGAAACCAGAAGTAAGAAAGTTGGAATATTTCTTGGCACATGAAGAGTATTATTTACAAAATAGCTCAAGTAGAATTCATCAGGTGCGATCTCCATGTGATTTTGTTGATGCTAGAGCAGGGGGAAGATACTTCCAACAATTAGAGTCTCCAGAAAATTTGACTAAATGTTCAAAACACTTCTCGCATGAACAGTTAATTCAAGATCATGCTAGATCTTATAAATTCAAAGAGATACATCCACCGGAGGAATTAAAAATCAAAATGGAGGATAAATTTAGATCAGATACTTGTTTGAATTCACCCACTGGATATTGTAATCCTAAAGAAATCGTAACAGGCAGCCTCGAATCCTCTCCATCTTTCGAGGAGCTCCAAGCCAAAGATGCTCTTAGATTCATCAAAGCCAAATACGACTCTTTAGGAAAGGTGAGGGTTCAGAAACCCCCATCCCCTCTCGGGGGATCAACAAATTACTCTCTCCCTCCCCGTCCCCCAGCAGCTCGGCAGTTTGACGCAATTATTTTAACAACTGAAAGGCAGGCAGGTCGATCGATGGCCCTATCGAGGTCGGACTCAGCGGCGGATCGGAGACAGGGGTGCCGTTCCCCAGGCGCCTTCATCGACCAGGTGCCTTCGTCGCCGTCTCCATTCTCGTCGAACAATCGTGGGTTGTGTATATCCCCCACCTCACCTCGACTTCCTGACCCCCTGGTCTATAGAAGGGGTGTGGGGGCTCGGAAACTTACTCCCTTATTAGGACGGGTAAGAATATATATTGTAGTTTATTTTGCATGCTATCAATCAATGAATCAATGCTAATTTAACGTCCGTTTCATCATTCGACGACATCATCAGGGATAAACATATAATACAATACAATACAATACAAAATGATATTGTGTATCAGATATCCGTAACTGAATTTTTAAGAGTATATTTATATGAAAAATATATTGTTGTGTCGTTTTATAATACAATACAATACAAAAGGGTATTGTGTACATCTGATATCAGTAACTGTATATTTAAGCGATTATTTTTTATATTTTGTTTATTTGACGTCATTGACATCAGCCCTGGGATGATGAAACGGACGTTAAAATTGTTATTATTATATTATTGTTATTGTCATCAATCAAGAAATCAATTTTTGAATCAATTATATACTTTCATAGCGCTGGCTAACTACCAATTGAGTTCAGAAGCCGTCTTTAAGTTTAAAGAAACATAACACTAGCAACTTTTATCTAACTTTCACCATTCCTAGTTTCAATCGATCATTTAATAATGTCAGGTTTTATCACAGGTTTAGTTTAATAAGGCTCAGATGTGCTTTAAACTTTCTTTTAAGTTAAATGAAGGGCAATAACCGATATGACAGCTCAGCTTCTGCAATTTGAAATAGAGAGCATCTTTTGGCAAACGGATTCCTCTCACGATTCCCCGTATCACAGGTTAAGCATGACAAAATACTAATTATAATTATCATATAATATTTTAAATTGCTGCTGATGATATTATAGTCTGCAATTATAGTATAGCTATTTCAAAAGTTAGGCCTACCTACGTCACCGTGGCTCATTGATTAGAGTCGTCGGCCAGTTTGTGTCGAATTTAGCGTGTTAGGTTCGGGTTTCGATTCCCGGTCGAGTCAATAATACTCCTTCAGTACAGTGCATCCGAGATTAAAATTTCTGATGTACTGTCAGTAGCATTTACAGCAACACCTATTATGCATAATTGCATATGCAGATTATGCACTCGAACATGTACACAAAAGATCCTACATCCACATATGCACTAGTTCACTTACACTCAAATATTCTAGACCACTCACGTTACACGTACACGCATGTCACTTCAAGTGTGTTCAAGTGTGTTCTGATGGTAAAGAACTTCTTGCAGTTGCATGGTCTGCTTGAGACGTCCCTGACATCGCCTTCGGATGAGGAACCGGACTCTAAATCCTCATTGTATTGTATTGTATTGTCACAATGATTGTGGCCATTAGCAATCTGAATCTTCATTGTTCATTAGTACTGCTGTGACATTTTTTAACAGAGCGGAGCTTTTCAAATATACAAATTGATTTATTCATTAGAGATAACGGACTTGCACTGTTTTGGATCACGATTTCTCTTCGGCTTGTGCATTTGCAGGAGTGCTCTGGTGGCTGGAAGCTATCTGTAGTTGCACATTCCGCTTGGAACGTCCCTTAGATCGCCTTTGAGTGAGGAACCGGACGTCAAATCCTCATTGATTGATTGCTTGCTTAATTGATTAATTGATTGATTGATACAAAAGAACACATAATGCGTAAATATTGATTGATTGATTAGAGAAAGCGGACTTACACTTGTTTTGGATCACAATTTCTCTTCGGCTTGTGCATTTGCTCACACTAGCCTTCTGCACATACTCATGCACTTATACACATGTATTCAAGACAGTGTCACACACTTACACATCAGTGCACACATATTCACACTCACATGATGTCAGATGCACACACACGCGTACATCGTGCGTATAATCACATACATGAAGGGAGGACTGGGTACAAGCAATTATGGTTGGCTGGAGAGAGAGAATTGGATTATATCAAATAACGTGGAATGGTTTTGCGTCCAACACATTTCTCTTCTTTCTTTTACATCAGAACTTCTAAAGAAATGTTTGAAGCAATTTACACGACACTTTCAGGCTCTTAAAAAATTTATAAGTTTAGAGTTAGAAAGAAGTTTAGTACGAAATAATGTTTCTGCAAATTACCTAAAATATCTTTCATTAAGCGCTTTTAAAAGTATACTTGTATACTATATTTCTCTCTCTCTCTCTCTCTCTCTCTCTCTCAGTGTAGGCCTACTGGTAACGGCAGGTCCATGGCATAAAGTTTGTATGTCATACTTTCTTGGAGATATTTTGTCTTCTGAGGGATCTCCTTAACCAGTGACAGCGTTAGTCGGTTTCTTCGATACACGTGCAGCTTGGTTTTGGTTGGTCTATTCTTATGTTTGCCGGATCCAACAAGGCTACTACTATATTTCCGACACACACTTTTTTGTTTACGTAAATACTACATTTGCCACACATTCTTTTTTAGTCAATGAACAAAAATTTCAAAACCAATCTATATGCGCTTATGTACTTACAGTATGTGTAATGTGCTAATGTGTTTTAAAATTAGCATATTTGCTAACGTGTTTATGTGTTAATGTACTTAATATGTGTTAATGTGTTTTATGTATTTGCAGCTGTGTTCGACTGGTGTTCTAGCAGTTATAATTAATATCATCCATCAAAGTCTTATCATGTTATATTGGACTGTAACAGCTTTCCATCAAATTAATTTATTAAATTGCGAAGTAGGCTACATATCATACGTATAAAACTGCTATTCTGTCACGGTGTCACGATTCTAGGTCAACGAGTCCAATATAATAGGACTGTTGTTGGCCTTTGCGATAGGCTTATAAGCATTGTGTATTGAGTAATGTCGCATGTCTAATATTGAGTCGTGTAGCGTTCTATTAGCACTGAAGTGGTAGTATAGGGGTAGTGGAAGGGGTAGGGGAACCCTCCTCCAAAATAGAGTTTTTATAAATTTTCTGTAGACAGCCTTTATGAAAGGCTTTCACACCAGTCGATCATATTTTATTCTTATTGATTGTTGCATGTCGTGTATCGGCTCTCCGGCATCAAGGCTTATACTGAAAACTACATCCCACTGATTGCATAAAATATTAACGATACATTGACATGACCACTCTAGAGACCTAAAAGTTAATAGTAAACTGAGTTTCAGTTAGTCTATAGTGAGTCTAGATAGGAAGTTTCATTTTGAACTTTTCAATAGTTGGATACTTTTTTAAATTTCCAGAAGTGCAGCGAAATTCTGCATGCCAGAATTTGAGTTTGAATGCTTGATATCACCAAATCTGTAATTTCTATTTAGCAGAAATGTTTCTTATTTTATATTAAAGATCGTGTAAATGCAAAGGGCCTACTACTTTGGATGCCATTTCGGGTTTCACGTCGATCTTTTTGCATTAGACATGTGACTCTCTGATGCTATCTTTCCCGTGTTGGTTCCGGGAAATGTAAGAATGCAGAGCAACTAAAAACTGCACGTATCGTAAGAGGAGGCTATTAACGCAGATGCCTGAGTGAAGGGCTGAGTCCTTGGCTGAGTGGTCTGTATAGTGCGCCATAACTTCTGTGTACTTGACCATTATTGGTCGCTCAAATTTCAAACTTGTAAAGGTCGTGCCACATTGATCGTGGCATATGGTAAACTATTCTACTCTGGCATTCACTGCTCAATGCGCTTCTGAAATTTAGTTAGGAGTATGCTATATAAAAGGTTCTGATTGCTATATTATTGATTAATTATGTAGCATTTAACTGTGCAATACTGTGCTTCTGAGCACCCTATCCTTAATGTCACATTAGGATGAGGAGGCGGAAGTCAAATAAATGTCTATTATTTTGAATTATTTTGTAGGCCTATTACTGGACTATTTAGTATTTATTCGTGCATACTTTTTTCCGTGTTTCGTTTCATATTATTTGAAGAATCACACAAAGACGATCGTACTGATATCTTACGACGCAGTTATCAACTTCAAAGGGTTTCCTTAACTTATAAAGTATGACGTTTGCTTAAGTTGGTGTCATATTAAAATTCCTAGATCTGCACGGTCCGCATTGGTTATTACATTCTAACGGTACTACTGATTGTAGGCTTTAATTTAATTATGTAATGATTTAAATTATGTAATAATTTTAATCTTCTATTTTTATCTGTTACAGGAATCACAAATGGATCGTTTCACAGACATGAACCTGGTATCACCTCAGGAGTTGATCCAGGTGGAAATGTTTTACAGCTCTCACAAAACCACCATCAGCGTCTGTCCCTGTCTAGCCTCAATGTACGTAGGCACCGTCAAATCACTTCGCTCCCACCCCTCCCCAATTTTGCCGCCCCACCGGGGACACGAGCCCCCCTGCCCCTCTGGGGGGCCTCGAACATCAGGCCGAGCTGACTGGACACTTTTCAAAAGTGGTATACCACTCCTGGTGCTTGATTCTGGAGAAGGAAGGAGAAGAAGACGTCTACATATCCTACTCGCAGAAAAAGGAACTGGATTTACTCTATGGAGGGATACTATAGATTCGCAAAGTGATTACACTTCTCGTTCTGAAATCTTTCATACGATGTTTATATCCGCAGATAGAAATCGCATTGCCGGTTTTCTATTTGACTCTGCTGATGACGCGAAAGAGTTTCTTAAAAATATAGCGAAATTGGGAGCCGAATGTGAAAAATCGTCGCAAAGGGAAAGTAGAAAAAATAAGAAAAGTAGTAAATCTAAAAAATCTAAAGAGTTGACTAAGGCAGCTATATCACATCCGTGTTGTTTTACACATATAGCACGATTCGATCCCAAGGAAGGGTGCAACATTCTGCCAATTTCGCCTGTTCTAAGCCCAACAAGAGAAAGTGGTCATGGTAGTTTGACGCGTCAAAATGGTGGTGCGAATTCTGTTGAAAAACAGAGAACTATGAATTTTTCAATTTTAAGAAAATAGGAAAAAATGATGAACCTCATACTTAGGCTGCTATACTGTGTATTTGGAAAGTTCATGATTTTAGCAATGAGCTTTTTTCATCGATTTAGCGCCATGGGTCCTACGTCATCATATATAAGTTTACTGATAACATGGTTGTGGCGCTTTGCTTATAGGCCATCCATTGTCCATTTTATGGGTCTTAAACAAGCATCTGATGCTTCCTGATCCATTAGATGATCCATGTTATGTTATCCATGTTATGACTCCTTACTGCTCGCCGATTGGTCAGCTGCAGGATGAAACGTTACGCTGACCAATGGGAAAGCAGCTGAATTACGTGATGAGTCACGTGATCGATGCATTTATATTTAAATTTTTACTTTAACTACTAGCTTAAAATATGTAATTGAGTCACCAGAACAAGAAGGAGCCCTATGTTATGTAGCCTATATTTGCACCTCATTATTTGTTCAAATTATAACTCAACCCACCCAAACCCTGTGTAAATTAACGCAAAAAGGAAAATGCCAAAAGTTATGAGATATGAAAAATATATCACACAGGGCAATATGCCACCGGGACATACTGTCCTACTGTACTACAACTCCCCGGAACTGCTAGTTCATTATCGGGTTCAGCTCTGATGATATGTCTGTCACACTGAAGAGGGATAAGAATATTTGTAGCTGAGTGACAAGGTCTGTAATCAACTACACAACGTAATGCATCGCCTTCAAGCGTTCAGCGAAATCTTCATGTCTCACGTCGTCAGAAAATTCTTCGATACATTTTCTACTAAATTTAGAAAATCGATCAATAGAGCTGAGTAAATGTTTCACTAACAATTCCTTCGTTTTCATCGCCGCTCCTAGCTATCTCTGTTACATTCTCCCTCTATTTTTATTCTTTTCTCTCCATATATATTTATTCTTATCTCTGTCTATCTATATAAGTTTATTTATCCATCTGTCAACTAATCCATCTACCTGTTTTTACTTATATGTTACGTCTAATCTATCAACAATAGTTACCTCTCTCTCTCTCTCTCTCTCTGTCTGTCTGTCTGTCCGTCTCTCTCTCCCACACATTCTAGATTTTTCCGTTCATCTCTTTAATACGGTCACACATTTCACGTTCTTCTTGTTTCCTTTTTTGATAGCTAAGCGTAAAGGATTTTACTCCGTGGTCTCTATCAAACTCCTCTCTCTCTCTCTCTCTCTCTCTCTCTC
>JAQFZF010000783.1:0-15985 GCA_034695365.1 Enchytraeus norvegicus | reverse complement strand
CCCGCCCCAATTATAAGGTGGCATGGATTGGACGCCCCTGTAGACATGTCAGCAGGATACTTTCCTTGCAAACAGGGGGTCGTGGGTTCGATGCACAGACAGTTCCATCTCTGATGTCTTCGTTGACACCAGCACTGAGTTTAGTAATTTGAACTTGTGTTTGATATTTTAGATGCAGCCTGCAGGGTCTATCAGCGCCGGTAGTGAGAACGGAGCAAGATTTTGATCCGGCTGCCAAATTCCACGTCCCAAACAACACTCCGTACATCAGGTATTAAACTATATTAATTAGACTCTATGACTTAGGCGTATGTCTATCTATTAAATATTTTGTTTTTATTAATGGCCATGAAGTTTTATTTTGATAATCTGTTTAGTTTTAACTATTTTAGATAACATGCATTTAGAACATACATTTGCTTTTATAATTAAAATTAAACTATATATTAAATTCAACTGAATTAAATTTAAAAAATAAGAACATGCAATTGTACTATAAAAAATATAAGTTTTATAAATTAGAAAGTTTGAGTAAATAATCTAATTAATATTGGTTTATAGGCCTACACGCTAGTTCGTGTAAGGGCTAAGCCTACTTGCACATCTGAGTTGTTTATTAATTAATGATGTTAAAATCGATTTTCTTGAGACTGAGCCTCGATTACATAATTTGACCGGGCTTCTATTAGATTTGCCCAGCCCATAAGTTACAATTGAATTGTCAGTAATCTTTTTGCAAGACCGCCATCTTCAAGAGTGTGAGTTGATTTTTCTCCAGTCACCTTAATAATGTAGCCTATCACAGCTGTCGTCTGTAAGAGGTCTGAGACGTAAGAAATTTAATTAGTAAAATTAACTCTAAGATGTAGAAACTAGTGATTCAAAGACCAACGCACCGCTCTGGCTTAGAGAGTGGCTCGTTGGTTAAGCTAGCCCGGGTTCCATAGGTACATAGGTACAACTGTTTTTTATCTTCTTTTATTATACACATGTCAGCCGCACGTGTTTACAGGGTTTCCTGTCTTAGCTATTGTTTTTTGGTATTTTTGGGTTCTAATCCCATAACTCAACCAACACAGGTGTAGCCCTGGGCTCGAAAAGCTGGCGTTAAATTCTGCTTTTAAGATTAAATTTGTTTAAGTCTTTGACTCTTTATTGTTGTATTTTATGTGCTTAGGTATTTCGTGAGTTACATAATACAGTTTCAGTTTCACAAGGCGCTGTGCGAGGCGGCAGGCCACCAGGGCCCATCACATCGATGTGATATCTACGAGTCAAGGGCGGCAGGCACAAAACTCAAGTAGGATATTTATAAAATTTCATCATTATAATAGATCATAGGAGATAATTATATTCTTCCTTTTCTTTTATGTGTCCTGTCTGATCCGGGCGTTGTCGGTCATGGTCTCCTAAAGGTTTCTTACTGTAGCGGATCTGATATCTACTTTTTCGCCGTTCATTACTGAGGCTCTTTATATAGGTAGGCCTTTGTCTTCCTCTGCAACGCAGTCCATCAACCATAAAATAGGCGTATAGCCGAATGAATTAACCCACTGCAAAGGTTTAATATTTTACATCATGATTTCATTTGGCCTATTCAAGTAATTTATGTCTCCAGCACAGGTTTCTCAGCTTGGTTTCTCCTTTGTTAGACTAATTAGAAATGGGCATCGGGGCGGTTTAGTAATAGGCTTGCCTACACTTGAAATCTTCTCAATTTATCTTTTTATCTTAGCTTTATTGACACAGACCTATAGTCGTAGCTAGGCCTTCACAGTTTAATCACATTATGTCCGGCCAATTTTTAAATTAGGCTTTTATGTCAATCCCAGGATATGGTTGAACGGGACTGAGACTACTCAGTTTCTAATTCGAGATTCTAGTTTAGGGATTGGGATCCCTAGTCGCTGACGAATCACGGTATCGTCATACTATCGAGGTTTGTAGTGATATATGCTGCTGGGACGTCCCTGATATCATCCCTGGATGAGGAAAACCTTTTTAATAATAATAATTATTATTATTGATATGAATAATGAAAAAGATATTAAATTCTCATTGATTTTTGATGTTACAGGCAGATGCTAGGTATGGGGTCCTCCAGGCCGTGGCCCGATGCCATGCAGAACATCACGGGGCAGAGAGACATGGACGCCAGTGCTCTCCTTGACTACTTCCAGCCACTCCACGACTGGCTCAAGGAGAAGAACAAAGGTCATGATGTCACCTGGACAGATGAGTGCCCCCCAGGAACCCTTCCCTCTCCCGTGGGATACACATCGGTGGGGTCCAAGGCTCGCCCCGTCTCCATATTCTCAGCCCTTGTCTTCGTAGCATTCAGTCTTCTATCTGTATGTAGAGTGGCTATTCTAAATAGACACTATTAGACCGTACCTAGTCAATTCAGTGGCGTAAGAAAAGAGGTTGCAGGGGGGGGGGGGGAGGGGGGGAGCAGAGAGGGAATATACCCCAAGATGGTTTCAAAAATGTTGGCATGTATTTGGTTGCTTTTATTCGACAAATTGTGGAATGTAAGATCAAAGTGTCCCCCAAGACCAAATTGTCCCCCAAGACCAAAGTCCCCTATCAAGACCAAAGTCCTCCCAGGACCAAAGTCCCCCCCCAAGACCAAAGTCTCCTCTCGTAGATTACGCCAACATCCAGCATACGCCATTGAGTCAATTTCTCTGCAGAACGCAGATGCTATTCGAGTGTAGATATTAGAAATGAGCATTTAACGTCCGATTTTACATCCAAGATGATGTATTAAGGGACGTTTCTATTGAACTGATTTGTACAATTTAATGACTGACCTCGCCTGTTCAAGACGTGATCTGTAGGCCTACTGTAATTATTAGCTGGTCGAAACTAGATTCAAATTTCCCAGTTAGATCCGGGAAATTTGGGAATAGACCAACTGAAAACTGCACCTGTTTCGTAAAAACCGACTAACGCAGATATTTTCATACTGAGGAAGGCAACGGAAACCACCTCGGAAGTCAGAATATTTATTCCCAAGAAAAAGGTTACATTTTAGGTGTGGCATAGCCTTTATGATGGGATCAATGGGATCGATGGAATGCTCAATAGTGAGCGGAATAGCAGACTGTGTTTCAGAATATGTATATTGGACCTGCCATTTGCCATTAGAGAAAGAGAGAGAGAGATACTAGATTGTTGAAAGGCAATCTAGTAAAATGCTCAGCCCGCGATCGATTCGAGTGATTTGTGATTCGAGTTTTAGCGCAGTCCGTAGCAGATATTGAGAAGTTGTGAAATGGACTTTAAAACCGCTTTGAAATTTTATGATTGTAGACTCGAACGCTACATATAGTTCTTGCCTGTAAACAAATTAAACGTGAAGGATTAAACCTGGTAACAACAACAGCGCAATATTGTGCTACCGTCATCAATGACAACATCGAACAATATGAAACCAAAGCCAAATCGATAAGCAGTAAAGAGATGCTTATGTAACACAGCTATAATTTGAAATGTGAAATAGAAAGCCGAGTTTAACGACTGTTTCCATATCCAGAGATACTGTCAGAGGTGGACCAGGTTGAAACTCTAACCCGGGCCTCCTGTTTATCCGGCAAGCTTGCAACCTACTATCCAACCGGAACGCTTATGCATGTACATAGTAGCTGCTTTCTTAACTACAGTGTTGCTGAATAACTGCGATATTTAAATGCATGCGATTACTAGAGCAATGTGCGTGCGTATGTCATATGTGAAAATATATATGATGCCAAAAAAATTTGTTAGAAACAGAGATGCTATAAAAGTATAAATGTCGAGTACGCTATTTATGTTTTAGTAAAAATGAGGACTTCAGGACTTGTGTTTATAATTGTGAGAAATTCTCTCTGACAATCACTATTAGTCGATCAATTCGTGTTAATAATAATATATAACAGTATAATTCTCAGTCTCTTTATATTTGAAATTATTGTATTCATCATTGGAGAATATAAGGTTGTATCTGCTTCAAATCCCAATAGAAGGTCAAACCACAACTCAACTAGCATAGATCAGGATTAACATGAATAGTGGTCACGCGATATCCGAATCTGCAAATGCGGCTGCTATTGAGAGTGGATTGAAGTGACTCACTCATTAACATAATAATGGAAAGCCCTTAACTAATAGCAAAGTTAAATTAACGTAGTTACAACATTAATATCACTAGTGTATTACAATAACGCCCTTGATATCGTCGTCAGATGAAAATGATGTTAAACCCTCATTGCATAAAACTGGGATAAAACTTTTGCTTCCGTTTAACATTTTAAATCTTGCTTGTAGACCTACATTCTAGCAATACAGCTACATTCTAACAAACGCTACTGAAGTTAAAACAACTCAAATAAAACTTGAATATATTAAATCAGTGATACAAATAATTGCAGTATTTTGCTTATCTTATAAAATAATTCCCTAATCCCGTTACAACCTTAGAGTGAAGCAGCGCTACAGTATAATGATTGAGACTACAATGCTTGCGTTGGTTGTCTATTGTCTGAGTCATGACAGTACCTGCGTGTGACTGAGTCATTGTAATGTGTGTGGCTCATTTTGTGTGGCCTGTAGGTCTGCTGCAGTAGAGCGAAGGAAAAGAAGAGAAGTAGAGCAGAACGGAGGCCCAATTCAAAGATGGGTTGGCGGGGGTGTCCCCCACCAACCCATCAAAAGAAATCCACATTTGTGAAATGTTCTTTCTAAAGCCTTTTATCAAAGGCTTTTTCACTAGTTTACTAAATATTATAATTGGTCTATATAGCAACTATACAACCATTAGTTCTCAATTGTGAATGCAACAGTCTATAAATATAATTAATATGGCATTCACCTAAAAACTTAATTCAAACCCATCAAAACTGCACGTGTCGCAAGAGGTGCTTAAACCAGATGCCACATTGAAGGGCTGAGTGGTCTGCGCCAAGATTTCCGTGTTTGGTCGCTCAAATTCTATACTTTCAGAAGTCTTGCCAGATTGGCTGTGGCATATGGTAAGCTAGATTACTCTACTATTCACTGTTCAAAGCGCTTCTAAGATATAGTTAAGAGTGCTCCATATAAAAGTTTCTGACAAATTGATAAAAGTACACAATTGAGAAGCCTGGTCAATATAATTAAATGTCCATACTCAATCTTGACATGCTGTACTTTCAGATTATTATAATGCTGCCACATTGGTATTTCCATTTGGTAGGCTAGGCTACACTACTTTTCACTGTTCAAAGCGCTTCTGAGACATAGTTTAGAGTGCGCCATAATGCCACTATATAAAAGTTTCAGATTGAGTGATTGATTGACTATCTATGAAAATTAATGATACAGTGATTTGCAGATCAAATAAAGTCATGACTATCTGGAAACACAATCAATGCAATCACAAGATATAAAACTAAGCGAGAATAATTGTCCAGCTACAGTCACCAATGTTAATCACAGAGAGCGGGACGAATGAATCATCTGATCTTAGTCCAAATCTTTCCAGCCGTTTAAGATGATGCAGCAGCCTGCAATAACATAATAAAAGTCTTGAGTGATTTATGTAGGCCGAAGTACTATATTATGCATAAACTAAAAAGGTTCAAATTATAATTTAATAGCTTTAATACAATACAACAATACAACACAATCAATCAGTACGAAGCTTTAATATTACACACTCTTAACTTGAGTCTCAGAAGCGCTCTTGAACAGTGAAAGGTAGAGTATCCTAGCCTGTCATATGCCACAACTGATGTGGCAAGACCTGCTAATCTGAAATTTGGCTCTGCCCTTCACTGCGGCATCTGTGTGAAGGGCAGTGCAGGCCCACAATACGGGTTTAACGTCTGTTTCATCATCTGACGATGATACCAGGGACCCCATACCTAATACTTCCGAGAAATATTAGCCTGCAATAGCGTATTAGGACCCATCTACTTCCGGGTATGCCTTACAAAGCGTTGAGGCTCCCAAGATATGGAAATTGATCTACTTGCTCGTAATATGAATAGCCGTTACAATATATTGTCCCGTTTGGATAGCGCAATCTGTTAAATGCTTGCTTGATAGGAAAGATGTCATGGGTTGGAGTCTCAGCCGGGTCCGTCTCTGACAGTACACCCTATGATAGGCTTACTAAAACAGATATTAAATTTAGCTTTACCGCTATTTTTAACAAAAATTAATTATTTTTCTAATAAAATATCATCTGCCAACCGCTGTAACAGTACCCTACTTGAAAACTTCTACTTCTTTGAAAAGTACTACTTCGGAAACTTAGTTTTACATCTTCTCTGAACTGTTAATAACATATTCTATACAAACCGCTCTAGTGCCCCAGTTGATATAGTCCGCTGTGGTTGCCGCATGGTACTCATCCACCAGTTGCTGCAGCACCTCCCGCGACAAATCAAATTCATCCAGGTTGTCCTTGAACATGGAAACTTTCTTAAACTGATCCAGGAAGGCCTCGCGCTTGCGCAGCTTGTCGTACTGGCGCAGACATCTCTCAAACAACTCCACACATAGTATAGACAAGAAAAGTGAACTCAATGTTAAACTGGCTGCTATAAAAAAGCTAAAACCAAATTAACGTCAGTTTTACGGCTTAATGGCTACATTAGTGACGGGCGATTCAAACTGTGAACCCAATTCATAAAATTTATGACAACAGATATAATTTCAAGAAACATTCATTAATTATTTAAATATCTCGGATTCTCTGCCATCTCTGATAACAATAGACACCTTTAAAAAGCCTTAATTGTCGTACTGACGCAGACATCGCTCCAACAACTGCACACGTTTAGACAACAAGAGTCCAACTGCTGCTATAGAAAAACTAAAGCCACATTAACGTCAGTTTCGCGGTCCAATGGGTACATCAGTGACGGGCGAGCCTTGAAATTTTAACTGTGAACCCAATTAATCAAATTTATGATACCAAATATAATTTCAAGAAACATTTTTTCTATTTTTAATTTATTTAATTTATTTATTTTTATTTTTTATTTTTTTATTTTTTTCAAGAAACATTCATTAATTATTAAAATATCTTAGATATTCTAGTAACAATAGACACCTTTAAAAATATTTAATAAAAATATCAAATTAATGTAAAGAAAATATTTAATAAAAATATCAAATTAATGTAAAGAAAAATCACAACAGCTCTCAACACTCTTTGTGAATGTACTCAGTATTCCTGCTAGCTTTAACCTTAGAAAGCTCTGCCATCTGTGTACCGAAATCATTAGTAGAGTACTCGGAGACACAAACGTTAATCATATCGTAACGACGTCAATAAACCTCAATCACACACACACACACGCATTCAATATTTAAGGGTGAGGAACTGGCCGTTAAATGCTCATTGATTAAACTTTTCTTAATTGAAGTAAACATTAGCAGATATGCCCAGAGAGAGATCGGGACAATAATTGCGATTTGAACCTGAACCTTGAAGACTTGCACAGATCCAGTCTGCCACACCGACTGTGGCCATAAGGTGACTTGACTTCGTTGTGCATTTAGCGTTAAGTACTGTGGCATTTTGCATAGAGCAGTGCTTTATATATATATTCATTGATTGATTAGCGCAGGTTACACCACTGTCAAATAGTGTCTATCTCTCTCACATATCCAATGTCTGTCAACTGTCACGACTCTTTTATGTGTTACGAGTTATGACTATTATGCAAAAAATTGCCAATTTGACATTGTATTGTGTTTCTGTATTAATATAACCATGTGTAGTTGTGTAGAGTTGTAAAGTATAGAGATGCCTTGGCATAATATACTATATTAAACATTAACCAAACTGAGGAAATACTGGTATGATTGGCTAGGCTGAGACCGCTGACCCTGTGAGCTGTCCGTATGTAAGGAGACTTGATTGATTGATTGATTGGAGTAGAACAAACCGATGAGATGCTAGTATGATTGGCTAGCATGAGACCGCTGACCCTGTGAGCTGTCTATATGCAAGGAGACTTGACTGATTGATTGGAGCAAAACTAACCGAAGAGATGCTAGTATGATTAGCCAGCATGAGGCCGCTGACTCTGTGAGCTGTCTGGATGTAAGGAGACCTGCGAGATAGCACCACCTGTATACTGGCCGGTCCCCACGGGATAAACTGAGCCAGCTTACGCTCTCTGATGCGCTGTAGACTTTTATGTACCTACAACACAAGTTATTGTATACATTAATTATCTAAAATAATAATTAATTACAATTCTACAGCAGACTTATTAAAAAATGTATTGCATAAGTAAATCAAAAAGCCTTTACAGTAAATGATCTATATCATAAAGAATTTGTTTTTACTGGTGTAATAGAGGGAAGAATGAGAGGAAAGAGAGTCAGATGTAGACCAAGAATAGGAATGTTGGTCTAAATAATAACGAGATCATATGAGGATATCAGAAACTTGAGGATAGAAAGGTGTGTAAATGTTATATGAATATATCTTTATTCGTCAATGCAAGTTAACAACAGGGAGAACTACATCAAAAATGCATATTATGACATGGACCTGCCATTAGGCAATACACTGAGAGTGAGAGTGAGAGAGAAAGAGAGAGAGAGAGAATACTAGCCTGTGTGGGATCAACCTCTCCCTGTATGATGTTGAGTATAGAGATGTAGCAGTGATTGGTCTGTCGCTGTACGGGTGTGGAGACCATCATGTTCTTAGGCTGCAACAGTCGCCTCATCACGTCCAATACTGTCGTCTTTCTGATACTGGCAACCTGAGATAACAAATCCAATCAAAATCAAATAACGGTCTAACATCAGGTTCATCATCTGAGGACGATATCAGGGACGTCTCAGACAGCATATTTCACAAAAGCTGGTCAACCCAAACGAAGCCGGAAAGCACATTATGAGGAAAGAGAAAGGAGGGTTTCACCTCGCTTCTTTTTTCACCGAGAGATGCTGTTCAGCATACTATTTTACAACAAGCCTATATTGTCCTCACTTGCTCACACTGCTATAATTATACATCAGTGCCAACTGGACACGGTTTTAGAAGTGCTACAATCTTCACGGGTTTATAAGTTAGAGGGAAGATACTCATTACTTAATATGATCATATATAATTATGACAGCAGCTGCAAAAAACAGCTCAAGCAAGATTACTTAACATCAATGTTTTCATTTAACAGCATCATAAACAGTGGATTACGATATAATCAAAATAAAAACTGTACACGCCTGGTCAATACGTGATGAAATAATTTACCAAGCGGCTCAGCCAATTGTCAGCTATTATGAAGAGAAGAGGGAGAAATAAAACAGAATACAATGAGAAAGTACCTGAGAGTCAGTTGTGAGTGGTGTGTAGCCAGTCATAAGGAAATGGAGTCTAGGTGTTGGGATGAGTGAGGCTATCAGGCCTATAAGATCGTTGTTCATGTAACCAGGGTAACGCAGCGTTGCCGTGGAGACAGACATTACCGTGGAAACCTGCACACAATCAATCAATCAATCAAAATTTAACATCCGATTCCTCACCAGAAGGTGCTGTCAGGAATGTCATTAAGCAAAAATGTATATGATTAACCGTAATCTTAAGTTACAGAATTAATAAATCTACATGTAATTGTGAGTACCATTAATGTGCACTTTAACAGATTCTTAATTAATTTAACAGATTTGTAATTAAAATAAACCGCAAAGAAATGAAAATTACTCAAAGTTCTTCATACTAATCAATTATCTTAATGAATTTGGTGAAAAATGTTAAAATAGGACGATACCAGTTGATTTATCTGTGCAAATGTTGGGTTCTCCATGTGAAGTCTGTCGGCAGCAATCCTGTGCAGAGCCGTGTTGTCTAGTACCACCTAAACACACACAAACACACATACATACATGTAATACATGTAGACATTGCAAAATTGTAGATACACACACAGGTACAAACACAGAGTGACACATATATGTATAATTGTACAAGAACACATACACTATCAGCCAAGTAAGACTGTGTTGTCCAGTAGCCTACCACCTAAACACACACAAACACACATGCATTGCAGAGTTACACACATAGGTACAAACACACACATATACTTTATACACACATACACTGTCAGCTTCGATCGTATTTAAATATTAATAGGCAAATCTAATTCAGTATTTAACATAATGAGTTACACATATCTAGGCAATGCTGCAAATCAGAAGCAGATATATACCCTATAATTATTAAGTCATCAGCGTCCATAATATGTGACCCGCCACGGCAAATGTAGGCGCTTGTCACAAAAAAAGTTCCTGAGTAAAATGCATTTGAAGTTCCAATTTTTATATATAAGTTTATATAATTCTTTAAACTTTACCTTTTTATAACTTTGGATAGGGTAGTCAGATCTAAGCAAACTATATGTTAATTTGAATGTCTTTCTTAACACAATACAATGGAATAATAAATAGAATTTTGAAGAAATTTGTTTTAGCAAAAATTTGCATGTAAATTTTAAATTTTAGTAGGCTAAATCATGTATATAACTGGTTAAACTTAAAATTTTGATAACTTTGGATAGGGTAGTCAGATTTAAGCAAACTATATGTTATTTTGAATGTCTTCCTGAACACAATTCAATGGAATAATAAAACGATTCTAGATTTTCGGCGACAAGCACATTGGCCATGGCGGGTCACATATAGCTATTAAGACATCTGTCCAATAAAACAGCCTAATTCAGATATTGCAATACCCACCACGCAGTCAGCATTCTGTGTGAGGCGCCGTAGAGTGAGGAGAGAGTTGTACGGCTGGACCACAACATCTGATATCTCGTCCTGGTTGGGAAACACTGAATACGTCTGAATCAACTTCTTAGGAAATCTACAAGTGTGTAGTGAATACGAGCATTTAAAATCATTTTATACAATTCAATAAAGGTTCTTTAATACGTATATATTAACACATGACACGAGCAAATGTTAGTTTACTTTCGTAGTTGCTCTTTTTGTGTTTTATTATTTCTTTACTACTCTTGATAAATGGCACCTTAGTCTTTCGATAGTTGCAATGCAGCCAATGCGAGTACATGATAAACCAGATAAACACGAAATATACATTACCTAAACAACACATTCAAGGAGACAGCAAGCAGATACTGATGTTCATAAAATGATCTATTGTCGATCTATTGAATATTGGGTCAACAATCTAACAGCTGCTGATCTCGATCTGATTGCTGATCAATCGACTTACGGAACAACCCCTTCGAAGCTGCTGGAGACCTGGCGGCGAGCCCTGGATGGGCCCTCCCAATGATGTAGATAGAGGAGATCAGCACCACGGCTGGTTTTCGGGGTGGGCAACATCAACAGGACATCCTAGTTTATTGTTTGACCAATCATTAACTTCTAGCTATATATTATGTATGAGCCCATACCACATTCAAAGTCACCACCTATTGAGTGACATTCTCAATGAAGAGCAAAAAGTGCTAGATATCATCATAGAGAATAATACAAGGCATGCAATACCTGTCATTGAGCTTCTCCAGTATGTAGGAGCCCATACCAGACCCTGTGCCTCCAGCTATAGAGTGACACAGTACAAACCCCTCCAGGCTATCACTACCATCTGCCTCTCTGTCTATTATATCAAACACCTCCTCATATAGGCCTTCACCCTAACATATCAATCAATCAATCAATCAATCAATCACCACCATAGATCTGTCTCTATGATGTCTATTATATCATATACCTCCTCTTATAGACCTTCCTAACACATCCATCAATCAATCAATCACTACCATCTGCCTTTCTGTCTATTATATCAAACACCTCCTCATATAGGCCTTCTCCCTAACACATCAATCAATCAATCAATCAGTTATTTTATATTAAAAGCATAACTTGTGCGATGGAGTGAATTATGGTCTTGAGCTTTACTTATAGTGTATGTGAGCCCAAGGAGAAGAATAGATTGTTGCTGGAGATAAGATTGTCTGCCATTGTCGACTCCAGCTATGTTCAAAGCAAGGAAGTCATCTAAGTGGTTGCTTGCGTTGCGACTGTTTGCTTGGTTAAGTCCAAACTGCGCTTTGTAGGAAAATATATCTGATTGGCTGAGTGTTCTTGTATACGTGGATTTTGAGCACATTTCTAAGGTTAGGGAATAAGTTTGCTCGCTACAAGCATTATAATAGCGATAATACAAGACCCTCCATCTTATCAATAACAACATCCTTGTGTGAGCCTTACTATCTTATTATAATAGCGGTAATACAAGACCCTCCATCCTATCAATAATAACATCCTTGTGTGAGCCTTACTATCTTATTATAAAACGTAAACAAGATACAAAAAAATTTACCTGATGATATCCCTGGGCCCAGTTGTTGCCCGCGCCACCCCCATCCTTTGACAGATAGACATTCTCAGGGTTGTAGAGGTTAGCGTAGGGAGAATTCATGATAGAGTTGATAACCCTTGGCTCTAGGTCCAGCAGCACGGCCCGAGGGATATAGTGCTCGTCATCTGCCTGTTCCAAACCAATCAATCAAATAATTAATTAACATATTCAATTAAGTAATTTTTTGTTTGTTTCTTTTACACATGGCAAATTTTTGCAGGGTTTTCTTTTTTTATATATATTTTTTATACCTCTTTGTAGTACGACGTAAACCGTGTTAATCGTGTGTTTACCGTTGAAAACTTGATTACATCCGTTTCTCGGAACACAATAAAAGTGATTTCTGTATCAGTTGCTACGATTCATCAATTAGTCAAATATTTTCCAATATTTCAATGCAAAAACCAGAGGCTGTATTTTTCTCCAAATATTCTCCTTTGCCATGTGTCAATTTTGTTTAGGTCGACACACTGGCAGCTCATATGATGTTGTGATGCCCTTCATATCATCGTTAAATGATGAAAAGGAGGTAAAATTCTTATTATCTTGATTGATTGATTAACTCTGCACACCTGGTAGAAGAACACATCCTTCCTATCAGTTCCCTCAGTGGTGTAATCCTCGAGGATTCCCTCTGAAACATAATCAATCAATCAAAATTTGATAAATGCAGTTTTGGTGCATCAACGCTCTTCTTTCTTTCTTTTTTTTTGGGGGGGGCAAACACATGCATTTTTTAGAGGGGCAAGTTAATTCGAGGCTAATTGAGGGGAGGGGAGTCTACAATAATTATCAAATCAAGGGAGCACCCGGGCCTGCCCCTCAGGTCGAGAGAGGGACCTTTCCCCCACTCAGGTTGAGGGTGCCATAGCCCCCGCCCCCTAAATCTGCGCCTGGATAATTGTGATAAGCTTCCAAATGCAACATGCACAACTACATGTCAATTCCACTTTCAGTGTAAGATTGTATAAATGTAGTGATTCTAGCGGCATATATGCTCAAACAACTATCAATAGCACAACAGTTTTGAAAACATAAGTTATGAGTTCAATACTCAGTTGAGGACAATTAGTTTGCAGATATCAGCGATCTCTAAATACTATCCATCGACTGCTCCACAGAGGTCAGTATAGTTAGAGACTGCGTTAGAGACGGCTTCTTCGTGTCAGAATTTGAACTAAATACTCTACTAAATGAACCGCAGAAGCAGAAAGTATTGTGTACTTTTAATATTATAAGATAATAAATGGAAATGAGAAATTATCAGTTACCTGGGCTGATACCATGCTCAGCACACAGCTGCTTCCAGAACTCCATTCCAACTGCAACACAATGATAACAAAATGTCAATACACATGATTTAATATAATGCAAGTGAAATGTTAATTAACAGTCCTGCTTAACTTGGGAAAGATAGGCGAGTTTTCAGTTACTATTCAGACAACACTTTACAAATTTTATTAATGAGCATTATCTAATTCTGAGCTATATTAAAGGTATGTTAGTGTAATTAGTGATTAAAATATTGAACACATCAACACTTACACTGATGTTTAGTACAACGGCTGTGTTGGCTCCGGCAAAGCCGTGTTGGTCCAGCAAACTTTAAGAATGCACCAACCGAAAGCTGCACATGTTTCATAGAAGTAGACTAATGCGGTCACTGAGGAACAATAAGGAGACTCACCACAGAAAACAGAATTATCTCATAATGAAATGATGGCGTACAAACTATAGGCCTGCATGTACAGTTAAATGCCCCACAAAACTGCCTTCAAACGGGCGTGAGGGAGATAAAGAAAACAATAGTTGCACATATGTATTCAAGCAATCAGTCATGGAATTTCGATATTTATTAGAGATTCAGTGTTTTCTATGTGCACAGCGTCAATCAGCTGAAGATTTCACAATTATAATTAAGTTTTGATCACCCAATAACTTTTTCATTTCAGGCGCTACCAATAGAGTTATACTTGCAATACTAGTAAAATCTACGAGAGAGAGAGAGAGAGAGATTGAGAGAGAGAGAGCTAAAATAAGAAGATGAAAATAAAAGACGAAGATAACATACTTTGATTGCCGCATTGTCCAAGTTGAAGAGTGATTATCTCTCGAGGCATCGCAGAAGTTAAAATTAATTCTGTATTCGCTAACAATCTGCATACAAATGAAATCAAATATGAAATTTATCATATATATATTTATCAGGATCACTCAGAGGTAGACAGAATGTTGGATCTCAAAAAATCTATCTGAGCTAGCAGAACTTGGCGCTTTGTAGAAAACGAACGATTAATACATGGAAATCGATTAAACTCTCCGAAAATATGTGCGTATATCATGTGTGGAAGAAAAGTGGCAATGGGGAAAAGGAATAATATAATAAATTAATTTCTTCTATAACAGTAAATTATTTTTATTATCAGGAAAAATATTCTAAAGGCATTTTCATTTTTGTCTCAAGTTATTCATTGTTTCATAATGTTATTCACAACTCGTTATTAAAATAATAGGCGACATAATTCACCTCAGACTTTCTAAATCAGCCTAATTAGGATGCTGAATAAATAAAATTAATTAATTTTAAGAGTTAAAAAATAGTAAACAAGCCCCGCTTAAATTGTTTACATGAGTTACCATTTGTTATAAACATATTATAAGGCTTTAGAGATTTTGATTTGAAGAACATAATAAAAATTAATTTGCCTGAATATAACTTAACTTAACTGAATATTAACTGAATATAATTAATAAATGATTAAGCTGCTTAGTTGCACAAACCCGGATGCTTCGTCATTGACAATTACTGTTTTTTATATGACTATTTCTATTTTTAATTATAATTATCATTTCAGACTCGCTGTTTTCACGGAATGGTCAGAGCAAAACAGCGAGTCTCAATTAACCAATCAGAGAAAACAGCGAGTCTGAAATCCTTACTGAACTCATTGAGCTCATTTTATTACTAGGTATAAATATTATAGGTTAATATCAAAGAAATTAACCTATAATATTTATACGGGTTTTTAAATTATCATTTCCCCTTAATGTAAACAAATAAAATAATGTAAAGGAACGAATAAAATAATAATGATAACGATAATAATAAATATTATTCAGCGTTACAGACAATTAGGCAGCGTTACAAACAATTAGGCGTTTGTGTTTCTAATTATCTTTTGTATAACCTTGTATGTTTATGTAAAGTTGTAAAGCATAGATTTTGTTTTGATTTTAATGCTTAAATCGATTTATATTTTAAATAGTATTACACTAAATACGTGTTTTAGTTGCATTTTACTCGATCTATTTTATTGTAATCATTACATTTTAACTTCGGAATATTTTATATTATTTTATAATCAGCATAGCAGTCTTAATCATATTTTAATCATTTCTTGTATTAACCTCGTGTAATTCTACGTAGTCTGTATGTGAAAACTTCAATTACTATCTGATAGTCAATTGAACCAAATAGTTGAGGTTAGGAGAAGAATTTAATCTGAAGGGAAACGGAAACATGAAAGTTTGCAAGCTGAATTCAATTAGAACTAGAAATGAGTTTATTCAGCTGTTAATTTAAAATTACAGCATATAAGT
>JAQFZF010000782.1:0-15987 GCA_034695365.1 Enchytraeus norvegicus | reverse complement strand
GCATTTAAAATTAATCTCTTGTACTCTGGAATGCCATGTCGCTGAAAGTGCCGCGGAAGTATATGGCGTTGTAGCGTCGAATCGCCATGGACAGCCGCTGCCACAGAAATTATTATTATTAATCAATCAATCGATTAGTGGGTCTAACATATTCACAACTTATTCACTGAGTCGGTTAATTTATTGAGTTATTTATGGCGAAGTCCAGTTAATGAATCAGCAAGCAGAGAAATGCAGAAATTAGAGATCGGTAAAACTAGCCAATGCTGACCAATATCTGTTTATCTGTGAAACACAGTTAAAGAATCACATCACTAAGGGCCGATTTCTATAATTCTATGGTACGTTACTAGGCAACAGAACTGCTGCCTAATAACGCGTTGGTCGAACAAACAATTTTATAATGGGGAAGATAATAAACGACTTTACAACAGTCACTGTTGGTTTGAAAACCCCTACCTGAAGTTTAGAAACTACCATAATAGGCTGAAACAGATCAGTAACAAGCTTTATTTTTAGCCGACCTTATTAGCGACGTAAAAAATCAAGGATTCTTTCCATTTGCGAAGAGTCAACCTGTGATGTATATCCTGTAGCGTTGCAGTATATCACTTTTATATCGGCGACTCTTGTGTGTCAAGCGTGCAATCAAAGCTTCTACTTCTACGCCATAAGTCATGCAGAATGTGGCTGAGGAAGTGGTCGGGGTAATGTCTGCAGAGGTGGTCGCTGCATCAACGAGTAATGCTCCGAGAGCAATTGTGTGCATACTTTATGATTTCTCTGTCACCGAATTTGTCGGAAGTTCATCTTCTGAAAATCTTGATTATTTCACATTCGTTTTCTAGTGCAATGGTGATGACAATTTATATATTTGTATATGTATTTGTGTCCTAACACCATATATGTTGGAGTCGAAACTGAAGATAAATCACCACATAAATTTAATTGTTATTAGATTATCGTTGGACATCAAGTTTTTCTAACTTTTTCTTAATCGATGATTCGAATGTACCTGCTGTTAAGCAGAAAGCAGTAAAAATATATCGACCTAAATCTTAAATAAAAAGTTACTAAATTAATAAATAAATTCCAAAGCCGGGTCCCTCCCTGATGCCACCTGATGGTTAAGCAACAGACTCTAAAAGACAATGTTATGCTATTTTCAATTTCAACTTATGCTCAGTACTCCCACATTCAGGCAAATATTTTGACGGGGAGGGGTGCGCCCATGGGTGCGTCCACCCCCTCCAGCATCCTGAATAATTACATTTCCCCCTCGGCTTGAAATTAGTTTTGACCTACTTTATCCACATGATCTACATGTAGTTCCGTAAGTGAAAATAAACTATGTTACACTTTTACACAGACAAGCACGCACACACAAACAAGCACACACACACGCACACACACACACGCACACACAGGCACACACAAACAAACATATGTAACTGAACAAACAGACTAACACAAGCAATTCTGTTGTAGTAAGACGCCATTAGGTAGAGCGGAATAAATCGAGTTAGCGCTCTCTGTCAGAAACGACGACAAATCTTCGCTCACTCTACTCTCACAAACTTGCCACAATACCTCACAGATCTCTATCTCTCTCAGTTACAGGATAGATAACGTCAGCTTTGCCACCGTTTCGCCTGCCGAAGGATACAACGTGATTCAGACCTCGCGTCAATCAATCAATCAATCGATCACTTAATCAATTAATCAATTAATGAGGACTTAACGTCTGGTTTCTTACCCGAAAGCGACGAAGGCCTTTTAGCATTCAATTTAAGTTAACCAGCTTTTGTTTCTTTTTTCAACCTGCACATCCGTTGATATCGCCGTTAGAAGTCGAAATGGAAGATAAATTGGATAGTCGTATGTAAAAGTGGAACAAAGACCAAAATAAATAATTTTTGTTATTCGCAAAATATTTTATTCGCAAAATATTTTTTTAACCATAAACTGACAGAATACAATTTTGGCCAGTATTGTCGAACACAATTATATCTAGTAAATATCAATAAAATATTTCAATCAATTAATTAATCAATGAGGCTTTAATGTCCGGTTCCTCACCCGAAGGCGATGTCAGGAACGTCCCAAGCGGGATGTGCAACTACAGGCATCATCCAACCACCAGAACACTCCTGCAAATGCACAAGCCAAAAGAGAAAGCGAGATCCAAAACAGTGCAAGTCCGTTATCCAAGGCAAGAAAGTCTGCTAGTATATATTATATATCTATTAATTATCTAGTATTACATTGTGTGTCTGCCATGATGACCTTTCTATTAAACTACTAAACTACCACTACCTATCTCACACCAATAAGTAACAGCATTGTGTACTGCATCTCCTACAATCAATCAATCAATCAATCAATTAATACTAAATCAATTCGCAAGTCTTCATAGCAATCATCTTTAAAAAAGTTGCTAAAAACAGCATTATAGGGCTTTTCAAACTATGTCAAATCAATCAAAATTATCATTGATACATGTACATGCGTTGGTTCAACCACTTAGTAAAATAAATCATTAATTACTCACTTTTAATAAAGTCAATCCAACAATCGATTAAAGAAACAAATGTAATATAATTACTAGTCCAGTAACCTGCTTAGAAAGGTTTAGATGATGCAAGAGCTTCTTGACCAGCTCTTCTTGGTACTTCCTGTGAAAACCATTCAATTAATAAAACACAACTAGCTACAAAATGAATGATCTGTCATGCTCATTAATGACCTAGATAAATGAAGTAACATCGTTTGAATGAATCTATGCCTTAGCTCCAACATCAGGCAGATGTTGGAGCTTCTCAAACTTCTCTTAACGTTCATAAACAACAATGACCTATAATTATCATAATGAAGTGTATGTATAGAATATAAAAATATGCAAATGTTCTTTTTAACACAACAATTTGTCAAGGCGAATTCATGTATCTGCGCTAGTTTTTTTCTAGTCAATTTGAATATGCATGAACGGTAGGCATAAACGGTATTACGGCAAGTATGGTTATCCATGAAGTTAAAGAACCAGCAGCAAGTGCTCTAAGACAATCTCAAGGACTAGTAGCTGCCGGTTATGACACAGAATTATCATTGCAAAAATTAAATATTGATATAACCTGGCATTACATGATCACATCAAATATATAAGTAGCAAGTAGGCTTACCCATTAAAAATACCAACATATCAAGTACTACTCCATTTTTGCACATTCATTAGTTTGCTATGTACAGTTCCAAAACATACAAACCTATGCCACATGGCGTACTCAAATAGAACGAATAAAGAGTGTGCCACAAGCCCTGCGTATGAATACCTCCCCACTTCTCCTAACTCTTGTGAAAGATCTGACGTTAGAACTTCCAATTCCTCTCCATCGGCCTTTGCCTCCACTTCTTCGGGCAATGGTCCCCCCTGCGAACCAACCCAAATCCGACCCCCATTTTTCACGACTATCTCGACCACCTCAGCATCAACTAGAACCTCTTGTTCATAATAATCCTCGAAAAATTCTAGCTCATCGGATATGTTTTCAGTTTGTGGTTCATTTTGATTCTCTGAATTTTCTAGATTTTGCACATTATAGATTTTAGTGTCATTTAAAGTTGGAATTAAAATTTCCTTCTCACCATTTGCACTGTTAGTAGACTTTAGAACAGAAGGCTTGAGCAAATTATTATTGGCACTTGATTTAGCATTTGTGTAATTATTGTCATACTCGTTAGTTCTTACTCCAACACTGGGTGTAGTAATTTGTGGTGGCTTTGCTTTCGCGGGTTCCAGAGTCACTGCATCAGTATCATCATCATCACTGGTGGTATGAAGAAGGGGATCATCAAAATTTCCGCCTGATGTTCGACTGATGATGCCAACTTTTGTTGTTTTTGTTTCACTATTTCGGTTCGATTGACCGCAGTTGGATTTCATTGTAGAATTTATCAACTGATCCTGGATTTCTGGTTTACCTACTTCCTCATTGTTATTCTTAATGAAAGTGTCAAATATATTGTTACCTTCCATTACTTCCTATATCATTTCTAACACAAGAAAATCAAAGTAAGTATTCAATTAAATCAATTAATAAATAGCTCAATCGGTCAATTAATCAATCAATTAAACATGAATAAATCAATTCATCCATCAAAATTATTTCCTATTCCTATGAATTAGCACCCAATCAATTAATTCAACAGACCAATAAACTAAGAAATAAAGTTTACGTTTGGCAAAAGTTTTATTATCAATGATTTCAATACATAAAACAATAGTTTTAACAGTTTCTCAAAGCAGAATTTGATAGCATTAATCAATTTAACTAAAGCACAATGGAATATCAAACTTTAAAATAGTTACATATTAAATAAGTAGCCTAATATATTTACAAAAAGTACATATCTCTCTCTGGTATCAATTTTCTAAAGTAAACAATGATCAGCTGTGAGTTTGTTTACAAATAAACTTTATCTGTTCCAGGTTATCTCCGTTCTGACCAACAACAACAACAACGCTACACGAGTGCTACCGTCTTCAATGACAATATCGGGCACTATGAAACCAAAGCCGAACCGATAAGCAGGAAAAGATATGGCCAACAGGGCAAAGCTTTAAACCAGAAGAGAAAAAAGAGGAAAAAGGACAATGACAATGGAGAGTCAGTTTACCATGAAGCGAAGTGACACAACCGTTGTGGCCATCCGCCCAAAGACCGCCAGACTGAAATTTGAATGACCGATTGGTCTATTATACAGAAATCATTGGGGACACGGATGTCAACCCTTCATTGCTATATCTGATTCAGCCTCCTCTTACGAACACAAGCAGTTGTCGGTGGGATCAATTCAAAATAATGAGTCCGTAGAAATTTTTGTTCTTGTGGAAAATTTTGCGAATATTTCTGAAGTGGTTTTCTGATGCGTTTCATAGTTTCTGCGTTAGCCGTCTCTTACAAACATGTCGTGTAGTTTTCGGTCGACTTATTCGGAAGTTATTCTTACATGTAGGCTTCCTGGATTAGCCGCAGGAAGAACTACTAGCCTACACTCTAGGATTCTAATGGAAGATACAATCTTATTTCTTACTTTGGATAATAGACTAGCACTATTTAAGATTTCGCATTCTTTCGGTGTGTATTCCGTAGTATATAACAGCTTGTAGCTATAATAGCTTGTCTAGGCTGCCACATCAGTTGTGGCACTTTGCTCCATCATGATGGCAGCTTGACTCTTCATTGTCCATTCCTTTTAACTTTTTTCTGATTTTTGGCTTGCAGAGTTGGACATTTCTTTTCCTGCTTATTGGTTTGACTTTGGTTCTCATAGTGCTCGATGTTGTCATGATGACGGTAGCACTCTAATTGCGTTGTTGTTGTTATGATAGTGTCACCTTCTAGAGTTTGGTACGGTAAACATGGGAATAGACTAACCAACTTCTGCAAGTGTTTCGTAAGAGTCGACTAATGCAGATACTGCAATGACGGGCAGAGTGGTCTGGGTCTTGGCCTCGGTGTACTAGACCAATTGGTCGCTCAACTTCCAGACTTGCAGAGGCCTTGCCGCATCATGGCCTTTGGTAGGCTAGACTACTTTTTCCTTCAGTGTTACAAAAAGAGCCCTGATTTACATAGTGTCTAAAGGCACTATCAAATAACCTTTTATGTTGTATGGTATTCCAGACTTCCTGGGGTATTCTCACAAAACGTCCCTGACGTCACAATTGGATTAGAAACAGGCGTTAATTTTTCGAATAATGAATAGTTTGGCTCGCAATCCAACTCTGATGGTTTGCTCAGGCGGTGAAACCAACCTTAAGGTGGGGTTAATCGTAATGCTATTAAAAGGTGTACCATATTCGTTACCAAATGTAGGCGGAGCTGATCCCGACCCTGAGCGATTGCAGCACACAGGTGACATAGTCATTAATCTGATGGTGAGGTCGCCAGCCCAACTCTATACAATGAAATTTTGATAATTGGATCATATACGCCAGATCTATGGTAACCTTCGCAATCTTCCGAAGTAGTCACACACTACCTACTAATGCTATAGAATATGAATGATGTAATAGGAAATGAAAACACAAATTAGCTAGGTACACTCAACATGTTTATATAACGTAATAAGAAGCCTCAGCACTAGAAACTCAGAAATATAGAATGAACACATCTTCAACATAACACAAAATAGACCATATAGTATAAGTTACTGGCGGAGATAATGACCAGGGAATGCATACTGCATCTGTACGCACGCACATACACGTAGGTGGGGAAACATTAACACACGTACAGATAAAATTTATACAATGATATATACAATTTATCCACTTGTATATTTCCATATGTGTAATGTATGCCTATTGGCACACATTGCTTTAAAAAGTGCATGAAAGTTAGTTAATCGAATCTATGAGCTAGCTGCCAATGTGATCTCTTAAATGGAAAATGATTAGATTAATCAGACCACAAAACATGTGCGCCTGTCATGTGTAGAATGAAATGGATAAGAAATTTATACAAAATTTATACTATCAAGTACTGTAACATGCCACATTGTGGTAACTCCTACTGTCACTGATATCCCTTTCGAGAGATGAAACTGACGTTAAATTCGGCTATAGCCTTTAACTCATTTGTGTATAATTATACTCGTATGTATAATTGTACATACCATATAACTGGTAGCTCATAAATTTGTGGTAACTCGTTTGTGTATCACTAAGTCTGTATTGAGCGATTGGCTAATTGATTGATTGGGATGTGTTTGTTTAGAAGTTTGTCAGTGTGTAGGTTTATAGGCATATTAGGCATGCACATTCAGCAGACATTTGAATCAAAACTTTTTCATCCGTTTTATCATCTGACTATGACATCATCCTCGTGTGTACGTCCCTGACATCGCCTTCGGGTGAGGAACTTAGCGTTAAATCCTCATTGTATTGTATTGTAAATACGCATACATTACACATATGGAAATATACAAGTGGATACATAGCCTACATGCACATGACTAAAGACATACACAAACACACACACACATACACATGCACACACAAACACAAACATACACACAAACACGCACACACAAACATGCGCATTCAAAAACATGCACACACTAACAAGAATACAACCAGAAGCACATTTACAGACATGACTTAAAATCCAAGGAAGAACATACAATGCTTTGCACATTTAATTTCACTTTTTCTTCTGACGAAGATGTCAGAGATGTCCCCAACAACATATAAAGCTGTAAAGCTAAGTTTAACGTCTGTTTCCGTACCCAAGGATACTGTCAGAGATGGACCCGGCTGGGAATCGAACCCATGACCTCCTGCTTATTAGGCAAGCTTGCTATCGACTCGGCAATCCAACCGGGATATAACAATAATAAACAAGAAAACATCTACAGAGAGATATGCATATTATTTCTACTACACACATATACAGATACCAAGACGTCAGTCATGACTTTGATGCTATATTTTTGCAAATACTCATATGCAAAAAATTTGAGTATCAATTAGACTCAATATAATTGCAGAGATAATCCTCCATTTTAAGACAAAGTTCTCAAGATTAAATTCACCTTCCGTATATACCGATGTGTGTGTCTGTCTGGAGCCTTTCCGTCTGTTTGGAGTGTCTGTCTCGACTGTGTGTCTGGAGCCTGGTGAATCAGTGGTTTTCCTCTTTCCAGGTGTGGTTGTTTGAAGGCCTGTCTGTGTGTATCTGTAATTTAATTACATTCGCAACATTTCTTAACCCGGGCAATGCCGAGTACCCCAGCTAGTATTTTAATAAGTGTATTATATTTCAAGCTACAGACAAAACTCTTTCATCCTTTTATTGCTAGTCTGTTCACATGAGCACTGAGCAGGCTGGAAATCAATACAATACAATGAGGATTTAACGTCCAATTCCTCACCCGAAGGTGATGTCAAGGAGCATTGAAATCATATTGATTAGCCAACAAATGCTAATTCTATAGTTAAATTCTAAATAGTCCACACCACAATTTTGCAATCAACTTTTTTTTAAACACGCACTAAGACCGTTGAGTTTAAAATAAAGTCATTTTGTTTAAATAGAGCTTAGAGTTTCGTTGATTTTGAACAACTACCCATGTGCTCAGAAGCTAAGCATTCTACTACTGGACAACAAAGCAATACAGCAAAATACAATTATTTACAATGAGATACAACTACATAATGACAAAGCCATAGCCAGGATTATTTGATAGGGTTTCTAAGATGCACCAGGTTCACCTTTTCGCAAAAGAAATAAAATGTCTGGCTGGTTGGTCCAGTCGTTAGCACATTTGCCCGAGAAACAGGAAGTCGTGGATTCAAGTTCCAGCAGAGTCCATCTCTGACAATTTCCTTGTGGTACAAGAACAAGATTTAATTTAAGTAACAGGCTTTACCTTTTTTACAGGTTAACTTTTTTCAATTATTTAAAAAATATGGCTAGCGATAGACCTCACTTAGTCGCAATAATTTAAATATCATAAAAGTTCGCACATAATATAATTATGAAGTCCATTTTCAATTAACATTCTAATTGAGAAGGAATGGGTAAACCTCTTCTTACAATTACCTGGCTATGGCCACATCCATAATAAAGTACACACATATATCTATACAACATACACTGATTTTGAGAGATACAATACATACATAAGACTATAAATGCACAATAATACACATGATTCTGTCGATAGACACAAAACAATGATCTCACAGCTTAATTTTTCAATACACATTCATTATCTAATCTATTCATACAACTCCACTAGGAATTGAACCTCAGAAGTCTTGTTTTAAATTTACAAGTTCAGTACTTTACCAAGTGCGCCTCTTGGGTCAGTTTTCGGAAACTTGGTATTGTGTTTGGCAGCAGAACTGTACATTTCCCTTGTTTAAATATATTTTTACAAGTAAAATTAAAAAACATGTGCATTTGTGTATCAAATGCATGAGTTTCTGAAACATGCATGATAAAAAGTTTCATGATAATAGAAACTGGTGGGAAGACTGAAAAGAAATTTATCCACACATTTCCCCATCAATGGCATGTTCTATCCATTATTAATTTATAAAATATTATAATTATGAGTTTAACGTTAATTTCGCTTCCAATGATGATGAGTGAGTGAGGAACAAAATTTGATACCCAACAAATGATAAACTTGCATTACGTAATATAACAAATTTAACACCTACCATTACCACTCAATAAATAGGTTTACCCATATCAAAAACACAATTAAATTTAAACCAGTTTTCTCATACAAATCTGACGCCACTTTTTAAAAACCAGCTATGTACAGAACCCTCCTGCCTCCTGCCATCTATTTAGCCTCCTGCCTCAACGGCAAGTGTGTACTGAGCAACGACAGTGCTTTCAAAAAATTACATTTATACATTTCAGTCCCGAGAAATACTTGTAAACACAAAATAGTCATTTATATCGAAGACAGAATGCTGCAGTATTCAGATTGAGTATAGTTCGCCAACAAACTATAAATGGAAGCCACATTATACTGTCATCCACAATAATATCAAGCACTTTTAACATTGCACATTCAAATTATGACAAAATGTTCTTTAATGTTAATATTCAGTTATATTCAGATTGGTTGCCATGGTTAAATTCTGTGATCGTTACTCAGAAAGTTGATTGGTTCAAAATTGTGAAGCTTGTCAGTGAATAGGGCCCAGATTCTTAAACTGACTATGCATTAGATTCGTTTGAGTTATAATGATAAGTATTTACTACGTCTTACTCTGTCTACTCAAAGCTTGAGAACTATAAACAATATGTCACAAATTACAAAATTGTAACAAATACAAAGTAACATACAGTAAAAAGCCAATACACATATTAACTAGAAATGTAAACTGAACAAATCAATTGTGGTTTTATTTAAATGGTATTTCAAAATTTGGCAGAACGTTGTATTTGGCTCAATTTCTATGCAAAAAAAATTCTTATTAACTTTGTAATACTTCAATGATGCACTGGCCTTAAAATAACATGTCATGATTTGACAAAATACAAATAAACTTATTAAGAATCAATATATTTCCATCAATCATTCTATCAATAGAAGAACCTAAATACTAGTGATTTATGAATTCATATTATACAGATTATACCTTATTCTATTGGTCATTATATTAATAAAGATGTTCTGGCTAATTCAGGTCATTATTGGCAACTTGTTAATTTGTAAGTGAAGTAATCACTTAAATAAATCAATCAATCAACATTTAATCAGTCATCAAAAGATAATTATTATTTTACTTGAATACAATCGTTCTCAGTAAAATATTGAAGCTATTTGGTAATTAAGTGATTTAATTACCTGTAATTAAGTTTGACTTAGCCTTCAGGAGTCTCATCGATCAGCTGTTCAAATTCAGACTAGGTTCATTACTGCCTTCAATTCTCTCGCGCAGTAAAATATTGCTTTCGTCATTAGTAGTTTACAATTTAATACTAAATTTTAGAATTTAAATAACAGTATCTGATTGTGATTAGATCATCTTTCCATGAAAGATACGTTTAATCAATTTAACAATCAATCAATTAATACAAGTTTGGCATCGTATACAGATGTAACAAACAACCTCATAATCTCATTTATACAACAAAGTCTGAGTGACTACACTATGTATGCTCAGACGAATAGGAAGGAAAACCATCTCACAACACAAACTGCTAATCATACCAGATAGACAGCCTGCTTATGCTTGAGACTGCAATACAACACAATGAGAACCAACAAAGTATGTGACCTTTAATTTAAAAGAAGAGAGATAATGTCTACTACACCATAGATCCACTAAACACTACACTCACTAGGTCAGGATGGTGTGTTGGACAAGTGGACTAATTCAGTTGCCCCTAAAGATACAGCCTGCTCGAGTAGGGGTGCTAATCCAGTGAAGATGGGATTACAATTTGTATCACATTTTCCCGCCCTTCCCAGCAAGAACCCTGCTTTCAGCAGGAGTCTGAGCGATTCCAAGTGGGGTCCATCCCTCGTTGACGTAGGCCGGGGCTGCATTAGAAAATGCGGTCCTGTGAGCTTCAGCTTTCAAAGACGTGGATGGATGGAGTCCGCACCAAGCCGGCACCTTAGGTGAGCAACAACAACACTAATTCAGTTTGACACATTTTTAGCAGTGCTGATTTTTCTCTCAGTCATTCCTATTCGTTAACATCAAAATTGGCAAATTCTTTAAATAACTCAAGATTTATTTCCTCAGGGCCTATATTTTAATCACAATTTGTAAGAAAAGTGAGTTAGAACACTTGCCCAAAACACCATCCATATATCTTATAAAAATCAATATCAAATAGTTAAACGATCAAGATGTGTAGACAAGATAATAGCTGCAGAGTCTTTGAATCTAAATTTATTTCTCAGATGAAAAGTCAGGAGTTCCTTGAACTTCCTTTTGATAGTAGGCCTACACTAGCTGCTCGCGCATATAGATTTAAATATTAGAACATTGCTAGAATCCATGTTTCTTTTTGAGATGGTAGGTGAGGTGTTTTTTGTGATAGTAGGAAAGCTTGCAGAATGGACAGACGAATCTCTTCTCCATGGATTCTCTGGGACGACGTGGCATCCTTCCATACATGGGTCTCAGGTGTCCTCCGTTTGTTGGGGAATATTTCTGTTCTGGAAAGTACTGCAAACAAAATATAAATTACATTTGATAAAACATTGGTGTAGAACCATACATGGTGTTTTACGTCATGAATAAAATACGATGAATTTAGATAGAAATGAGACCCTTTTACTTAGAAAAAAATTCGTCATTTTGAACAATATAGAAATAATATGAATTCATGAATTTCTTGAATACTGCCTGAAGGGACTAGAAGTTGTTAAATTGTGCATGCAGTCAAACAACACCATTATCTGTAAATTTTAAGAATCACGATTGAAATGAACTAAGTACTATTAGGCATCTAAATGAAAAAATTTATAAGGCAGACAATTCTTTTAACTAAGACATTTATATGGCTAAGTTAGTAAGAGATTGCAGATATTTATAAAGATAGGTTGGGCAAAAATCTCTCCGACACAATGCACATATATTTATGACTTCTAACCGACTCCCCAGCTCGTTAAAATAACTAAGATGGCGCCTCTAAATAACTAAGCTTGGTGGGGGTCTGACGTCCCCTTGTTGAAGATATATTAAATTTTAAGGACTAAATATAACAAATAAATCAGTAAACCCCTTGGCTGGAAAACATTGTTAACGAATCGCAAAAATAAAGTTACAAATTATTTATTTATTTAACTTTTGTCATCATCTACACAATCTAAAACAAATACGGTAGCAGTGTATCATACAAAACAGTTCGAGGTGGAGTGATAAACAAGTAGCCACAGGCTTTGCGGCACTTGAATAACTTCAAACAACTTTGGGAAATGCTGCTGTATAGTATGCACTTGTCAAAGGGTTAACAGGACATTCAAGGGGTGAACAATGTCAACAGTTTACGAAGTACAACAAAATACACAAGGTAAAAAATTCATAGCATCAATATTTCACAGAGTTCTAGTAACTCGAGATGAACGCGTTAAAGAATTCAACAACTAGACAAACCTGTGAGCCTGCTTCCCATCCCGGTGATGCTAACAACGCCGCTGAAGGTGAAGTCGTTGGTACTAAGACGCTGGAATTACTGACAGCGTTTGTTTGACCCCACAGCGTATTACAAATGTTATCAAACACCCTAGCCCGCTCTGCCGGGTCCAGAAACTGATTTATTTGACTAAAATCTGCGCTCGACCCACCACCGGCTGCATAGTGCGATGCCAGGGACCTCAGAACTAGATTATCAATGCCCTCCATGGCTCCCCCTGGTGATTCTTCATCTTCACTTGTCTCATCGTCGGATATCTGATCGTCCATTTGTTCGTCTAATATAACGCGATTGTTCAATTTGGCACTCTCGACCAATTTAGCAGGATTAACCGATTTGGAATCTGCTACCGATTTGGCCCCTTCTAACGATTTTGCCCCTTCTAACAATTTATCGCCTTCTAAAGATTTTACACCAAATTCTTGTATGGCATTCTTGTATACACCAAGATATGACGATTCCCCAGCATTTTTAGACTGATGAGTATTAGCGGTCACGATGTTGTTAGTGTTTTTGATTTCACTTGCACATTCAGTGATATTAGTGGGTGCAATGTTATTCGAGGGTTTAACGTTATTAAGTAGTTTAGCACTATTAGAACATCCAATGTCATTGCAAGGTCTTGGGCTATTTTTGCGCGTGACAATAACATTGGAATTTTCTCCGATTTCACCTCCAACCGCAACATTCGGAAGAACACTAAGATCAATTTCGAGAAGGTCCATAGCGGAGGGATCGCCACTCTCCCTGGAAACACTTTTGTAGGACGTGGCACTGCTCCTGTCATCATCCGAAAAGTTACCGCGATGGCTACTGGTACCACTGGATCGGCGGCCATTTATACCGCTTGCACGGCTACTAGAACCACTGGCTCGACGGCTTCCGAAAAGACTGGCAGGAGAAGATTGCACTGGTGCAGTGCATATTGGTGCAGGGGAATGAGAGTTGGTAGCAGTTGCACTAAGATCAACAGAGTTACCAATCTTGGAGAGATTGGCAACCACATCATGTTCTGTTGTGAGATTTACCTGCATATACAATTCAAACAAATAAAGAATATAATCAGATTAAAAAGATTTCATTCAATGCAGAAAACAGAATTTCTACTATCAGCATAGACTATATACAGAAAGTATACAAGTTTCAATAATTTTAATTTAATCAGAAGGATTATGTAATCACTTACATAATTCTTCAAAGAGGAAACGAATGTTAAACACGTGTTTAAAGTAACTAGTATTATTATGAAAATATAACACAAATTTAATTTCTGTTTTCTCATGTAAATTTCAGTGCCATCCAATGATCCAAATTCAAATTATACATCTACAACTAATAATTTAAATACTAAACATGCACCCTAGTATATACACCACAAGAGCAAATGTAAAAATACTAGCAAAATAGAAGAAAAAATATAAAATAAAAGTGCTAAATAGTTACCACATGTATACATTTCATGTTAACAAACAAAATAGATTGAAACACACCGGTTCAATTACTGATCCAACTTCGACCACTTCTGACTCCATTCTTTCCTCCGTTTGTTTTTCCCCTAATTCACGTTTAATCCTAACAGTTTCTGAATGTTTCGCAATAATCTCATTAATATTGTCTGCAAATTCATCAGGTAAAACACATATACGCGACGAGATTTCCTTGGAAGACTCTTCAGCCGTGTCTAGCTGATTTGAGGATAAAATAGATGATAACAGTCCATCGTCAACGGCGATATTACTATTAGCTAGCTCCTCTGTCGAAGATTGAGATTTTTGCAATAAAGCCAAAGCAAAATTTGACATATTTGCTGACGAGATTGACTCGTTTTCCGGTAACGATAAAATGGAATTAGCTATTTTTGTTGGCACGATCGGATCACGATCCACCACCTCGTTTATATGAACGACAAATAGTTCCTCCTCGTCTGCCGTTATAGCAAGCAGTCCTTGTACTTTCACATTTTGTTTGTACGTAAGTCCATTTCGACAGAGTACAACTACAGTGTCCATAAGAATGGATCGTACTATTTCCTGTTCTTGTTTCATGTCCTAAAGGCTCAGAGCACGAAATATGAGATTCTGTATCAAAAGGAAAACAAAAATATAACTATTGTAGGAGAATATACATTTTTATATTAAAATGATCTGTTGTGTAATGGATGATTGTGTTACGCCTATTGGCTCTCACACAGACACATGCCTGTGCCAAAACAATATGACCGAAATCATTTCTCCAATATTTTGCAGATCTATAGTGTAGAATAAATTTATGGTTAGGCATAGCGTTGGGGTGAAGGTTTGGTTAACCATAACCCCAACCCCTACCATAAACCTAACAATACGTAAATAAATAACACACATTGAATAAATATGACACCGACGCGACTCTTTATGAGAGCCGACCTACTTGTTTTGCAATAATTAGGCTAAATTATTAGGCTACCAAAAATATAATAATCACCTAACTCTTGAATCAGTTCGAATAGTGTTAGCAGTTTATCAAAACACGCAAATTTCTACAGTATGATTTATTCGACACTTTCACAAATTAAGCATTAACAAAACACCCTAAATATTGAAGAAAAATGATTTATATTTAAATTACAATCAAATTTAATTTCTCAAATTTTAATTCATTTTTATTTGGAAAAGCATTAATGTGCATTATATACAACATAGACTCTTTGTATTTAATTACGTAATATACTCCGTGAATATCTGATTAAAAGCCAATCATCTATCATTGTTACCTTAGAAATTGTAGAGATGTGGGATTTGTCTAATAATACACATTCGGTTAATGGCAGATAAATTGTGAAAATGCAACCAAAATTTTAATAATTAATAAAAGAATTTCCTTAGGCAGAACAATGACTCTTTGTCTTTGTTTGACAATTTTAGTTCTCATTCTTCTTTTCTGTAACTTATCCCACAATGTTGACCAAATTATGGATTTGCAATCTACAGATACATACTGTTTGGATCACCAAGGCGTATGTTCCAACAAAGTTTTGTTAAGATAGTAATTGTTACTATTAAATTAAAATTTGAAATAAATAGATTTTTAATCGATACTTTTCCAAAATAGATTCGAATAAGGTCAATACTCCAGGAAATTTAAACCTCATATAATATGTTGAAATTGTTTTGCTAAACGGTATTGTACCCGAAAACCTATATGAAAAATTAATATCCAAGACATACAATTTCTTTTATAGCATATAGGGCAAAACGATTGAACGTCATCAAATCCGTCGTCGGCATATTTACAAGTGGTAGTGCATTTTCAAGATCATGAACTTTAG
>JAQFZF010000781.1:0-15989 GCA_034695365.1 Enchytraeus norvegicus | reverse complement strand
ATAGATTCAGTAAACCTTACAATCTCATCTTCATAACGGGGGACGGTGGAATAGGACGCTCCAAGGTATAATATAGGCCAACTAGTATTGTATTATTTTGTATTCTCATCATGGTCCAGCAGAGAGTAAATTCTCGGAGATACAGAGGGCCAACCAAGCCTCCATCTCGTCGTGTGTCGAGTGGAGAATTGGAAGCAATTAAAACAATAAAATAAAATAAAAATAAAAATGTATAATATTTAATACTGATCAAGGAATATATTTTATACAATGTAGCTAAGGCAACTTCCAGATACTGTGTTTTATTGTTGTATTAAGGCAACTTCCAGATACCGTATTTTATTATTGCTATTATAGATGCTCAACGCTACCGTATCAATGTGCACGAAAGCTAAGCTTCAGACAGTTTCCATCAGGCTTAAAGTCCAGGATATCGACTTAACTCTCAAGTCCATATCGCTGCTACTAGCTGGGTTACTAGAATTTGACATCACAAAACCCACGGAGACAGCCAAGAGAGAGGCAAAGCTCAAGAATTTGGTTACTAGCAAAGGCCTTCTTTCCTACATGTGGCTTCTCAATCACATGCTGCAGGTAAAATTTCCCGTAAAAGACGCCGAAAGCTTGAGTCGCGAGCACGCCGTGGTGGATAAGCTTAACGAAATGATCGAGGAAATAATCGAGCACGTGATCAAGGAGAAAGGTAAAATAGTGTTCACAGTTGACGACGTTGAACTGCTCGATGAGCAATCCTGGCAGTTCTTGTCCATGTTTGGAACACAACCATCAGCTCTGCTACTAATGACCCTAAGAACGCCAATTATGACTCAAAGCGAATTTTTACACGAAGCATTAGCCGATGCTAAAACTCTTAGGATACAGTTGGCAGGACTTCGACCCCACCATATTACAGCATTAACGTGCCAGAGCCTGGGTGTTACTAAAATACCGCTACGACTGGATAACGTTTTTTGTAGAATGAGTATGGGTGTACCTTTCTGGGTCCAACTCATGCTTAGAGAATACATGAGAAAAGACATTATACGGATTGTGAAGGACGTTGCCGTGCGCTACGATGAAAAAATGATTTCTCCAACCCCAAAATATCTCGAGCAGCTGGAACAAGAAGAAATAGCCAGAGAATTACGGGACGCACATGTTGCGGAAGAAACAGTCGAAAGCAAACATCACGCTAAAACAAAAAAACATAAAGAAAAACTAGATGTTGCTCAGAAACTTGCTAGAAACTTGGTGAAAAAAATTCCCAGAGTGTGCGTATTTTCTCCGGAGGCCACTGAGGAAGATATGGGTGTTCCAGAATCTCTGAAGGGGATGATCCAAGCGAGAATAGGTCGACTGGATGAAGATGCCCAGATGGTGGTCAAAGGAGCTTCAGTTTTACGAAATCAACAATTCCTACGGAAGATGCTAGAGTGGGTAATCAGGAATCAGATAAATATGTCAGGGCGGGTTGGGGAAGCTTGCATTCAGCTGGCAAGTCGAGGGTTTTTTACTTGTGCCACAAAAGAACGCCAACTCGCTATGCAGTACGTCGCTCAATCTCTCAGCCGGAAAAAGGGAGACGAAACCCGAGAAGAGGAGACTGAGGCCATATCTGATACCCCAATGTGCGCCTGCTCCGGACCCGATAAGGACATGAGCAACTGTCGATTCCTTAACTTTCCATCGCTGTTTATCCGAGACGCTGCTTATGAAACTCTAACGGAAGATTACAGAAGGCAGCTTCATCTATCCGCGGCTCATTTCCTTGAGCTTCAGGTCCGTCGCTGCGTGCAGCAGAATGATTTCTGTGACAGACAGAAACTTTGCGATAATCTGTTCGTTGAGTTAGAAATTGACCAGGAGATGAGAGAGGAAGCGGCTATATCGAGTCAACGGTTTAGTGCCAAGTCCGCCAGTGATTTGAAAAAAAGAAAGACGCTGAAGGTGGATGAACGTCCTTCAGTTACCATTGGGGTCTCTACAACATCACTAGTTGCTGGTGACGATAATCATGTGAGATCATACATTACGATTACAATAAATCCCGGATTGCTAATCGGTGGTCCACTTTCTTTAGATGCACGGGTTCGACTCCCAGCCTGATCAATCTTTGACTGCAACCTTGTGATGGAGTAAGGGTTTAGCGTCCATTTCATCATCTGGTGACGATATCATATGAAACGGACGTGGGTTAATTAACTTAATATCTGATTTGAAGCACTCACTTTAATCACTCAATCAATAACTATGTTAATCTGCTAGTCAATCAATAAATCACTAAATTCATTAATAGTTCAATTAATCAATAAATAGACCAATCAATAAAGAGACCATGAGAGACCGTGTGTGTGTGTGTGTGTGTGAGAGAGAGAGAGAAAGAGAGAGAGAGACTTGAAAGCTATTATTTCTTCTAGCAATATTTAGGATCATAAAATATTTTTAAACATTAAATACATATATTTAATCTCTTTATAATATTTTAAGTTATTAAATATGATTAAATATAATTATTTAATTATCAAATATTTTTATTTCTTGTTGTGGTTGCTCAGGAGCGGAGTGCCCACGCTCTGTACGACCGCAAACGCTCTTTATCAGCCGACAGAGCCTCTAAGATGTCCCTAGCACTCCCTCGTCATTCTCTCCTGGGCTTCAGTTTTATGGGAGAAAGGCGGGGCATGATGGCCGTTAACAGTGCCTTCGGGTCTACAGTTAAACAGAATCATATCGATCCAGTTGATCCGTGGACCCAGGTTTCTATCCCTGGAATGACGGCGAATCTGAACTCTTGGAAGAGTCTCAAATCTGCGAGCGTTCTCTACGACGAGGCATTACTACTATTACTTCTAATAATAATAATAATAAAGGTTTAACGTTCGCTTCCTCATCCACGGATGATGTTAGGAACGTCAATTTTGTTCTATCCATGGTCTATGGTGGTAGTTGTGAAGTGAGCATATTGTTGTTTTATTATATTATATTGTATTATATTATATTATATTATATTTCATTATATTATATTGTTGAGCATATTGTTGTTTAACTTGATAGCAATCTTCTTCTTTTTTCAGGTGTCTCTGGCCCGTTCCGGGCGTTTGACGGTTTTCCACAATACTCTCGTTCTCTTGTGATTCTGATCATTGTTGTTTCCTCTACGTTAATTCAATCATTGAGACCCTTTGTATATGTAATTCTTTGTCTTCCTTTGCAACGCTTTCCTTCGATTTCTCCTCTCATGAATATGCTTTCTATTTCTTTATTCCTCATAGCATGACTAAAAATGTTTATCTGCCTGTTACGCACAGTTTTTAAAATTAAATTTCTTGTTGTTGCCATCCTATTAATTACTTATTCATTTGTAATGAGTCTTGTGTAAGAGATGCGCAAAATTATTCTATAGAACCACGTTTCAGAAGCTTCCAATATTTTGGTCAGAGCAATCGACAGTGTCCGACATTCAATAGCATAGAGTAGAATTGAATGTAGCCTACATATTCAATTCTACTATATCTAATTATATGTATTTGACGTGCAGTTGATATTTCACTTCAAGAGAGCAGGCTCGATGAAGATGTCAGTGATATATCTACTAGAGGCTGCAGCTGTTCACATCGTTCTCCTCAAGTACGAGGAGGCTTACAACTATCTCAGGCAACTCCATCTCATCGTATCGGTCTGTGTTTGAATTGAAATTTCATTTCTTTCTAAATGCCCTCTGTTGTATATGGCAGTGTTTCTCACTGTGGGTCGCGACCCACCAGTGAGTCGCCGACTCCGTTCAAGAGGGTCTCCGAGGTCTCAATAAAATAATTTTTTTAAATATAATTATTTTAGTACAAGCCTACAAGGAGCAAACTCTTATTTTCGTATGCCTATAAAGATATTCTCTTTTCACGTGCATCTGATTTTGTATAACTTTAATACAAGTGATACATCTGTGATTTGAAAAACACTAAACAGCCTATAGTAGACCCATATAGAATTGCTTGATGGGTCGCAAGTAAACTTTAATTCTTTACTGGGTCTCGACTCCGTCGAGTTTGAGAAACGCTGGTATATGGAACTGAGCTTAAAACATCTAAAATTTATATTTGGTTCTTGGACGAAGGCAAGATGAAAGTCTATGTTTAAAAATCTCTGAAGCTCTGGAATGTCATTAACATTTCATGTCTCATACGCTGTGTTTTCTTATTAGTTGTGCTCATAGATAAACTGCATTTGAGTATAACAGCTAGTTTTGCTTGTCTGACATCGTCGTCAGATGATAAAACTGACTTTAAACTCGCATTGTATTGTATAATTTAAGATAAAATGAGAAGATTCACTTTTATCCATTGTTATCTGTTTAGGTATGTATTAAGCAATTTTGACTGATATTCTAAAAATTTATTTGCACTGGATAACGGATTTACACTGTATTGGATCTCGCTCTCTCTATGGCCTATACATATGTAAATGTATTTATGTTGGTTGAATTTGTTGCAGATGCATATTCCACTTACGACGTCCCTGACATCTATTCGGTAAGGAACTGAACATTAAATCCTCATTGATTGATTGCATTCAGGAACTAAGGAAAGGACTAAACCCCTTCCGGGTATTTGTGGCTCAGACGGATAATTGGACGTACGGTGAGCTGGACGAAGCCCAAATGGAAAGCCTCATCGGATATGTTCAGATGGTAGTGGGAAACGATCTGAAAAGTGCTATGCTTCATTTCAAACGTTCACTGAAACTGGCGAAGACTAAGATGGTATGGTGGGGAATAGTTAGGGTCGCTTTGAAGACCCTCAGGGAAAAGTTTCGTCAGAGATTACATCGCTCTTTTCCACATAGATACGCTGGTAGAGCTGATGACGTCAAGTCACGCTATCTTCAACACGTGGCAGAGTGTCTTTCCTACGTCTTCCAATGTTTCTCTCGGCAGCAAAAGACTGGCCTCTATGGGAAATATATAGCAATCATGCAGGTATGTGCAATGTTGTACATATTCATTTGTCAGTTTACTAGCTTCCACAGATTATGCTTGTCAGTTATCTGTTCTATCAAATTCATGTTGTAGAATAGATACAAAATAGATTGAAATATTCATAAATTGGCAATTGTTTTATTGCTGTAACATTAAAATTTTACCAGATACCTGTGGTCTTCGAATCTAGATAGACTCTTGACGACGAAGCAGATGTAAGCACGCCAACTCTCCATTCGTCGTACCTTCGCCTTCAGTTGTCCTAGCCCCAACCCTGTTATCACTAGCACCTCATCCAACCATCTCTCTCTTGGTCTCCCTCTATTTATTTTGCCTCTCCCATGCCAAGCATAATTTCCTTCTCTAGACCGTCTGATCTCATCATGTGATCAAAACATATAAAATATTAAAATGCCTATTTATTATATAATATAACAGATAGTTAATTTACAGAAGTTGCTGTCAGCAGAAGTACAAAATTGTCAGGTGTACTGAAACAGTATGAATGAGCATAATGCATATAAACAGGGTCAACTTCGAGTATAGATTAGAACTGAGAATAGAAAAATATTTGACGTCCGTAATGTCGTCGTAATATGATGAACCCAGTATTGTACTATAACACATTATGTACTGTAACGGTGTAACCCATATTGTACTGTAACCCACATTGCAATGCAATGCAATGCAATGCAATGCAATGAAGATTTAACGTCCGGTTCCTCACCCGAACGCTATATCAGGGACGTCTCGAGCAGTCTATGCAACTGCAAGCAGTTTTATACCACCAGAACACAATTGTAATTCATGGACGGAAGAAAAAGCGAAATTTGAAACAGTGCAAGTCCATTGGCCAGATCAAGAGCATCTGATTACACAGATCTATGAAGGAAACAAACAAATGCGTTTTCTGCGTACCCTGGAAGGTTGTTATACACGCACATGATTTTATATTTTATTTTATTTTATTGTAAAGGTTAATCGCGCTGAGCAGATCAACCACAGCCCACTGGAAGTTTTCACGGCTTATTGTTGTCAGGCTGAACTCAGCTTTCTATCCAGTAGCAATGGCGAGAGAAGCTACTATCTGGTAAGATGTGTCTGAGTTGGATTGATTGATTGATTGATTGGCAAATTGATTGATTGATAGATTGCTTGTTTGATTAATTGGTTGGTTGATTGATTGATTAATTGACTGATTGTGACCATATTTACTATGCAGTAAATAATTGAATAAATGACTAAATAGTTAATTATAACTGTATTACTTAATTACTGATTGAGTGAAAAATGCAATTTATAAATGAGAGTTGATTTTTATATTATTACTATTTATATTATGATTCATAAAGAAATATTTCACATAATGTTTATTGTTCACCAAGTCTACATACCACCATTTTATATTATTGCATTGATATTCGCCTAATTTAATCGATTGAAGACATTCTATCTGTATTCTTTAAATTTCATTGTTAGATTCGCTTATATACACTGTGCCTGGAAAAAACTACCCTCTAGCGAAAACTCAAATAGCTTTTTCCAATCTCAATATATTTTAAAAATAGTAACAGGATATCTGGAGGAGCTAATTTGACATCTAGCTTCCAAAATTGGTCGAAATATATAACTAAGAAAGTTACAGTGTTTCTATGAACCAGGTCGATAACCACTTGTGTAAGTCTACCCAGATTGCTCCAGTACAGTCTTGAGTTAAATCTTGCTGGTTTGTTTTAGAGTGAACACTTTGTACCGCTCCAGCATAGCGCATCAAACGAGGTAGTCGAGAGGATTAAGGGTCAGGTGAGTTTGGTGGCCACTCATCGTTGACGAACTCCGGACTATGCTGTTCGATCCGTATTGTACCATGGCTATTTGAATACGCTTTGTTAATATGCTTTTTACATTTCTGCGTAGAAACTCTGTAACATTTTTAATGATTAATATTTTTCGACCAAATTTTGAGGTTAGATGTGGAAAATCTTCCTCTAGATGGTATTAAAATATTTAGAACAAAATTGTGAGTTTTGAAAAAGTAATTGAGATTTCGCTAAAGGGTCTTTTTTTGGGACCCAGTGTAGATTAACATATTATGCACTCCTCCTTACCTGATCATACTTGGATATACGGACGCTGTACTGCTGTTGATGCTAATATGTTACATAGTGTAAACATATTATTTATTTCAGCGTAAGGCTGTAGAAATGGTGCCAGATATCCTTGAAAACATCCACGCTGGAAACCTGATGGAAATCAGCAGACTATACTGGATGAGCTTCAGACATCGGTTAAAAAATTCCAACTTAGACACAGCTATAGCGGCGGGCAAGCTGGCCTACGGTTATATAAGAATGATGGAGTCGTCCAACCAGACTGTGGATAATCTACCAAGACTGGTTATTGCACTGATGATGCAAGCACGCTACAGGGAGTATGTAGACTTGGTGAACGTGTTGTATCAGCCGCATATCGAGCAGGGTTTCCAGGAGGTTACAACAGATCTGATATCAAGGTGTTGGTACATCTACGTCAATCTGGAAATGATTCTGTGTCTTGGTTAGTTCAATACGTTCAATTCATGTTCAAACTGTTTTCCGATCACCGGACCGGAACCTTTCTGGATAACAATATTTTAATTTTTCTCTTTTCAATCATACATCTTTTCAATCCGTTTGGGTGAACCGATTTGTAGTGAAATATGCTATCGGAACGTCCCTGACATCATCCATGGATGAGGAAACTAACGTCAAACCGATGCTATTATTATTATTATTACTGATAGGATTCATCTTTTATCGTCGTTTCTGTATACATTACGTTTTTGGTAACTCAATTTCCAGACTTGCATAGAGCCGGGCTTCTTTTTGATAGAAATTGCATTGTACAGATTACAGTAGATCCTATGTTCACGGGTTAAGCTGTTGAGTCTTTTCAGAGATTTGCATAGTTTTTTACTGTAAATTTCTCTCCACTATCTTTAGCTTCCTTCACTCCATATGTTTCTCTCTCTCTCTGTCTCTGTTTCTGTCTCTGTCTCTTCTGTAACTCTCTCTCTCTCTTCTCTCACACTTCATGTTTAAATTGATGTGTATTGGATGATCACAGGTGTACAACTTGAGCCGATCACAAAACTTCTGAGCTACGCTGAGAAGATGTCGAACATCATCAGACTGTTTCCACAAAACAAGGCAGCCTTCTTCTCCATGTCCTCTAACGTCTGCGCCTGGTATCAGGTGCAATATTTATTAAAGGATTAAAATCAATCAATCAATCAGTCAATGAACAAAAATCAATGAATCCATGAGGATTAACGTTCGTTTTCTCATCCGAAGGCGGTGTCAGGGACGTCCCAAGTGGTATATGCAACAACAGGTCAGTTTCAAAAATTAAAACTACCAGATATTTCAGACGCCTGTAGGCCTATAAACAAAGACCGAAGAGAAATCTAATCATTCCTTTGTTTTCACTATTTAAATATGAAATACTCTATTATAAAGGATAAAGCCAGGCTAACTATCCTTTCTGTCGTTCGAAATCAGTTTGAATTCTTGCATTTGTCGTCAATTGCATGTATTCTGTTATGTATTGTATTGCATTCTGTTAGGTATTGAAATAAATGATAGATAGTGAAAATTTAATGATAGTGAATGATAAATGCAATGAATGATATTGCAATGAATGATAATGAATATGAAATGAACGACAATGAATATGAATACTATTGAATATGACAATGATAATGAATGCTATTGAATATGACAATGATAATGATTGACAATGAATGACAATAAATATGAATGATATTGAATATGACAATGATAATTATTGATATGACAATGAATGATGAATGATATTGCAATGAATGACTCAATGAATTCAATTCAACGTGTATTCAATTAATAACAAATTAACAATATCGATGTTTCAGAGAACAAACGATCAGCATAATTTGAAGCGATGGTCAGTGAAGGCTGCTTTCTATGAACCTCTAGAAGCCGATTGTTCGCTACAAGCTCACTTCAGCTACGCCCGACAACTAGAACTGAAGCTGATTGCAATAAATCGACTACGAAGCGCAAAGAAGTCAATACCGCGTCATAAACTAAGCGCTCTCGCTGTATGTATTTTCGGTGTGTATTGTGTATTAAATTGTAGTAGTAGACTAGTAGTAGTAGCAGTGGTTAATTAGCACCTTTATCACGGCACACTCACAATGTTATTATGAGCATACCTCAGGTCTTTCAGTCTTTCAAGAAAAGAACAGTAAACAGTCATATACTTAAATCAATATTCAATTCTGTTTATAACAATTTTGCTTGTGAGAGCAAGCATTCAACAGAGGAAGCATTCTGTTGTGGGATCTCGTTCGAAGGTTATAGGATGGTACATAGGTAGGTTTGCTGTGCTGTAGTGAGGGGCAGAGTATTCTACCCCATGATTTCTGTGTACTAAACCAATTGGATGCTTAAATTTCAGAATAGCAGAGGCTTGCCACATCGGCTGTGGTATATGGTAGGCTACTCTACCCTAAAGATACTGGGAGTAGTAATAAAAATAACGACACAAAACCAGCAACTAGGAAATGAAACTAGCATTATGCATATGATAATAATTTTATGCTTTTTTATTCTAATTTTAAAAGTGCCACGTAAGAGCTGTGAAGCCTGTGGTTACTTTGTCTGTCTTTTCACGTAACTGTTTTTATCTGTACATTGATTTAATCTCTGTTAAGTGAAGGATGACGAAATATTAAATAAAATAAAAAATTAAATTAAATGTCATGTGCTGAAATCTTAGAATTTTTGAAAAGTACGTTATTGCTACAGAAGATAGGTTACCACAGATCTGGCGCATCTGATCCAGCTTGATTGCACACAGTGGGACTGTCAGATTGATGACTTTGACTTTCAGGCTCGGGATCAACTCCGCGCCTACGTTCAGTAATGAATATGTAAGATATATGAACGGATGTATTTCATTAACGGCCTTATTTTGACATACGTTATTTGTTGCCTAGAACCTGGAACGGGCTGCCTCGCGTAACGTGTCACTAATAAAGAACCTGATGAGCACCTATAAAGCCTCTCGACCGCGCCTACTACACATCCTCGCATACCATGCTGCTGTATATCATCGCACCACAGAAGCCAATAACCTCCTGAAGAAATCCATCGCCTTATCTGAAGAGATGGGAAACCATATGGAAAAGAGATCGGCAGAAAAGAGTCTTATTTACTGGAATCGGGCATTTGAGCAAAGAAAAATAGAACAGTCAAAGAAGTCTGACAAGATCGAAGCGTCCCAAACTCCAAGAAGATCAGATCTTTCCGACGAAGACGATGACGACGAAGGTGATCTTCCAGAAGTTCCCGTGGAAAAACGTGGATCTGGAGCAGCCGGTCGTCGTATGACGTCATTCAGCCTCGTTAACAACGTTAAGTCAACTAAACGAGTAGGCAGTGACACTAGTTTACCTAGTGATGAAGTGACAAACAATTCCAATTCTGCTGATAAAAAGACAGAAAAGGACGAGAGAACAAAATCCCAAACTGAACAATTTCCTCAGCGAAAAAGTAAAGTGCTATTCGCAGAAGTCAAGAGAAAAGAGAGCATTGTAGTCCAGCAAGATAAACTGAAAACTGAAAGTAATGGTGATAATGGTAATGGAGCCGATAAGAAAAAAGGAAATAAAAATGATAAGAAAATGGATAATAATTCTGAAAGATTGCCACCAAATCTCCCCGTTGAATCTCAAAACAGGGCTGTTGAGAGCCCTGTCAGTATTCAGAAAGAAGATGAAAAAGATTTAGGGGCAGCAGCGGCCGCATCATCATCGTCAGTCGACGAATCGGGGGAAATTTTCCCTAAAAATTTATGGACAAAATTTGTATCGTGGCCCGAAAGGAGTTTTCCTATTTGGTCTCTATTACAAGAGGATGTTGTCGAAATAGACCTGTTATACGTTTTTCCGGTTGGGCCGCCTTACAAAATTACATGAAACGTGTGAAATAAGGTTATATTTTACGGATTTTATATATATTTAAATAATTGCAACCATATTTTTGAAGTACATGTTAATGCAAGTTTAACGCTGTTGACAAGTCTCTGGGTGTAAATAGGAACGTTTACAGTAGGCCTAAGTGGGAGCTCTGCGTTTGGCCATTATTGTTTTAGTCCATGAATTTCAATGTATCCACACATTTACAAGTCCAGCATAGTTAAAATGTAATTAACTTTCTATAATAAGCATGTAGTTAACTTTCGTAAATATTGAAGTTGAGATGGCATTTTGTATTTTCTTACCGCCAAGTATAACATCGGTTTAATTCTCAAAGACAGCGTCAGCGACAATTCGAACCAGAATTCAAACCAATCCTCTCGGAGACGCAATCGGAGTGTATTAATCACTTCATCAAACGGCTCACTTGTTATACGGACAACTGGAGGTTATTCAGTTCTAACTATTAATATGCACAAGAAATAAATATTTATACATGCGTTCAGTATTTAAGAAAGTCAGCGAATGCTATCAAAATCCTGCTTCAGAAACTTTTAACAAAAATGCATATGTAATTCGAAGTCATTGGCAGGAAGTTTTTGCTACACTATTTAAATTTCGATAATTTAATAGTTTGTATTCAAATATGATTTCACTGGGCGTCAACAGTTCAGATTCGAAACTTAGAATTGACGAAGACCTCTTTTTAAAGTTAACAGTCAACATTCTATCTCTTCAACGCATGCATAGTTGCATACTCATTTTAATTTTAATTCATCAAGAAATTTCATATTAGCTAGCCAATTTCAAAATTCGATGACTCTTTTATAAAGGATGCCAAAAAGTACATGAAATGTTTTATGACAAAAATGATTTTTTCTGACTTTTTCTCAGATAAGTAATTGGAATAAATGGACGTGGTCTACTAACGTAACCTTGTTATCTTGTTATACAGTAAGCTTAACTGCTTCTATACTTTGATATACTAGAAAATAGTTGATAAGATTTGATGTTTGATAAAAACTGTCTGATTGCAGTGAATTATATGTAATGATATTTTTGTGTTTTAATTGTTAAAATTACTTGCCATAATGGCAGTTGTGTAAAATGTGTATTTCAAAACCTGAATATCAATCAATTAATCAATCAGAAGTTTTTATATAGCGCACTCTTAATTTAGGTCTCAGAAGCGCTTTTGAGCAGTGAAGGGTAGAGTAGCCTAGCCTGCCATATCCACAACCGATGTGGCAGGACCTCTGCTAATCTGGAATTAGAGCGACCAAAGGTCGCAGAAGTCATGGCGCAGACCACTATATATCGATATATTGTCTTCTCATTGGCACCCCACTGCAAGCCTTGAGCAAGGCTCCACAGTTACTAATTCCACTATGCATTTCAATAGCATATACAACCATCTCTATTCGTATGTCAAGTTTCGCGTCCAAACGGCTACAGTAACGGGCGAGCCCTGGGAATTGAATCGCAAACCAATGGAACCAGAGTCGGGCACTCAGCCAATGTGCTATCGGGTCAGCCAACTCTTAGATATAACCGTCATTGATGATGAAACGGGCGTTAATTTAATCCGTATTTTATCAATCAGTTGTTTCAACTCTAACAACAGATTTTAAGTCACAGTTCTGGCTGCAGGAAGATTATCCAGTGACCAAACACTTGATGCTGATAATGTTTGAGATTAATGAACAAATTCTATAAAATTAATACAAAATGTAAAGAAATTTAATGTTTAAATTGTATTTTATTCTTCATTTAAATTCAATGTAGAGACTCAATATAGTGTATACACACACGCAAATAAAGAGTAGGCCTAAAGACATGCAATAGTCACATCTTTTCCAGTTAATTGTTATAGCATAACTTTATCTCCAATTTAATCCTTTCACCGCTGCTTATCAATTGTCTCTCGTGAGTATTGGACAAATACAAAAATCTATTCAGTTCTAATGATTCCTGCCTCAACGTAGTGTCTTATTTCTATCGAGTAAACAATTGTTAGAAATTCGTTATTCCAGTCGAGCCATAGCAATACAAACAAAATAAATCACTCATATCACTCCAGCAACACTAGGATTAAATATAGTCATTGTAGTTTAAAACTGAAGTGCCTAAACTATAAATATGGTAAAATGCACAAGTCTTAAGATTTATATAGCTTCTATTAAAACCTGTGAATTTCAATAGTTCACACACGGAAATATAACAACTCAAGCTTCAAAAATCCAATCTCAAACTGTCGCAATTAGGCAATCACGCTGAATAATGTATAATTAGGTACAGGCTATGTTGTATGCCTATTTAAGAAATAACAAATATATATGGGCTTATATTTGCGTATAATTAATGCCAGCAATAGTGGCATTCACATTTCTATTATTCGCTCTATTATTACGTCCAGTCTGTATGCTTACATGCAAACAATGCTAACATTTATTTCCTGGCACATGACTGTCACACTTCTTCTACTCAATCTTTCAGTTCATCATTTTCACTCCACACTGTCATTTGAAAATGCTACTGTCATTATTCTGCAAGAGCAGAACGAAATAAATCACAAATCAACATATCAGGAGGATACCGTGTTTTCTAACACTAAGTTTATCACAGGTTACTTCGTTTCATAAGCACTTCTTAATGTAATGCACAATTGCCTTTATTTCTCGGGTAACCACTTGTCCTGAAGAAACACAATATGATATATCTCACACACCACTAACTTTACTATCACGAATATGATCGTATTTCTGCAGGCTAATTAATAACTCCTATAGGTCCTTCATAACTCAAAAATACAAAAAAGCCACTGTCACAGACAGCCTAATTAATAGGCTGAGCGCTCCGTCTTAAGGGTAACCATATTCGAAACTTGACACTCGGAATTCTTGTCGCAGGCCATGATCACAAAGTCGTACATGGTGTCTGGAGCAAGACCGAACACACGGTGGTCGACTCTTCCGTACAGGGAAATACTCTTCCAGATCTTGTTGACGCTGGCCTCGCGGTAGAGGAGGTAGTGGGAGATGCCGGAGTCCGGGGGGTCGTCCAGGGGACTGGGACTGTGCAGCTGGATGGAGTAGGTGTACGTGCGGCACTGCACCTCAACGATCTCAGGAACTGGAAATAAGTATAGGAATAATACATTCATGACTGCGTGCAAAATATATGAACAAGATTTATATTATACGGTACCATTAAAGACCACTTTTTTTGGTTAATATATAACTTCTTCAGCCTCTTTCAGGTGTGCTGTCCGTTCGGCGTTGATGGTCATGGTTTTCCAAAACCGTTATAATTCTTCAAGTCAAATGCCACAATTTTAAGTTTACAAAATTTAATATTTAAGACGAAATAAATATCACTGTGTCATTCAAAGCTGGATCTCAAGTGCAATTTCAACATCATGAGTTACTGACTACAGGATTATATACCACCTGGAAAATGAACGATAGCCCATAATATTATTGTTAAATGCTTACTGGGTTCAAAATTACTCTTGGTTATATATTTTTACACTTATCAGAATTTGGTCAAAATACCAAATCCACCACCAAACTCACCAAACTTAACCCTCTAAAGTGAAAAAAGAAAGGAAACTACATACATTACACAAGATTACAAAAGCAATCACATATGGCAGTATAGCTTACCGGGTAGTTTAGTCTGAGAGGCGGAGAGAGTGTGGCACTGTATGACGTCACTCATCTCACTCTGTCCCGTGGCGTTGTAGGCAAGGACGCTGAAGTAGTAGACCATGCCTGACTGGAGGTTGTTGTGCATGAGGCAGATGGCGCTCTCGCTGGGTAGGGTTCGGCTGCACTTCCTCGTCTCTCCCGGCGTCTTGAAATCTACCTTCTCCTGCACATACAAATCAACAATGAAGATTGAACACCATACAAATTAGATAATTAAATTGAATTCTACATCAAACACAAGCGTGAGATCAGACGCCTACGTTAATGATATACAATAATACTACTAATAATTATTATAATTATACTAAAAATGGCGCATGCTATTGATCTCGTCACACGACGAGATACCCGGGATTCGATTCCAAATTTGGATAGCTAGTTGTAGTCACCAGAACGTATCGTGGTAAATGTACACCGACTTTTGCTATTATAGTAATGGAGAGTAAAGAAGTTTGCTAAGTGCTTGCAACTCAAATGGTCCCCATAACTGGGCATTGAACTCGCGACTTCATGAATCAGAGGCCTAAGTGCTATCATTAGACCACGGAGCTACGATGCCAATATTGATCAGTACCGATAGTGGTTTATTTTATTTACATTCCTAAATATTATAGAAATTGCAATGCATTAAATTCTACATAAAATAAGAAAAATATTCATATTCTTACCCACAATTCAGTAGGTCTGTCACGATTCGTGCTGAAGAAGACCTGATAGCCATCTATGACGTCATACTCATAGGCAGGAACACACAGTACAAGCACAACACTGGTGGTGGAGCGAGAGCACTTAGACACACTTATCCGAGGAGTTGTAGGCACTACAAATATAATATATGGGTTTAACGGCCGTGCGGTCGTCTGATAACATTATCAGGGACTTGAGACGTCCCTGATATCATCTGGGACAGGGATATTAAACATTAAAGTAGTATTATTATTATAATTACTATATATAAGCTAGAAGTAGGTAGCTTACTATAGAATACTTGAATGACAGTTAACTCATTATAATCATGTATTTCTGCACTATTTATCAAAGAAATTAGTTATGAATTACTCATATAATTCAATATCAAAATGTATGGATATGAAATTAATTTTAATGTTCATTGATACTAAAGAAATACGCGAATCGACTAACAACAGAAGAAAATTAATTTTGTTATTTAATATTTAATATTAATAATTAATAATAAATTATTATTTTAAATTGTATGGATCTCGCTTTCTCTTTCGGCTTGTGTATTTGCAGGAGTGTTCTGTTGTTTGGATGCTGTCTGTAGTGGCACATCCCGCTTGGGACGTCC
>JAQFZF010000780.1:0-15993 GCA_034695365.1 Enchytraeus norvegicus | reverse complement strand
AACAACCCCCCCCCCCCCCCCCACCCGTCAAATCTGTGTACAATACAACACAATACAATACAATACAGGACAAAATAATACAATAAAATACAATATAATGAGAATTTAGCGCCTGGTTCCTCACGCGAAGGTGATATCAGAGACGTCTTAAGTACTAGTGCGAATTATTCAGTGTATAATATAGTGTCAGTACTTGGAAGTCACCGTGACTTGGGAGTTAAGCGATGTATGAAAATAGGTATTTGTGAGAATAGTGGGCTAATAATATTGCTACTCGTTTGTATGTATATTCATTGAAAATTATTGTAAAACTCCTTTCAGCACTTATAATTATTAAATTATTTGATATGTTAAACTACTATTAATTAAGGTATAATTGTTATGATTATTCTCTTGTTACCTTTCAGATTTGGTCAGAGCGAAGGTCATCTTCGTACTGGGTGAGTAGGCCTACGGTATTTAATTATTTTTAAACCATAGACCTATCATATCATTATTGTTATCATAGGCCTACAATTATTGTTTTCTTACATGCTCAAGACTTGCAACTGCTGTAGGATTTGCTACTTCTTGTACCGTCCGTTTCCGATATGTCTCATATTCACTTGCACGTGTTGTTTGTGAGTCCACACGGTTGCACCTCATACTAGTTCCCTCTTCCTAATTAAATTTTTAAAGACCGATATCCAAACTACAATAATCCTTGTCCTTGGCCTTAAAGGCTTAGCAATACTGGGAATTAGAGCCCTACTCTAATTTGAAACCAAGTACTTTAGTCAACAATGGGACTGTCATATCGTTGCAAAAATAAGTAGCTTATTAATTTAAAGTCTGCGATAAATAATCTTTATGAACAAACTTACCCGTCAGCTAGCAAGAACAATTACATGCACTAAAACTAAATATTGTGATATGACAGGAGGCCCGGGCAGTGGTAAGGGGACCCACTGCGCTCGTATGGTCAAGGATTACGGATATCTGCACATATCGACGGGAGATCTGCTGCGCAAGGAGGTTCAGAGCGGCAGTGAGAGAGGCAAGAACCTTACTGCCATCATGAACAAGGGCGATCTCGTCCCTAATGTATGTCAAGCCAATTGTAGAATTAAAATAACAGTTAACATTTGATTTAATTAAATCTAATTAAATCTACAAATCATAATCCCAGTTGACGCCCTCCATGAAAAATACGATTAAGACCCCTAATTTTCGTTGTGCTAAATTACACATTATATTTATACACAGTTTTCTCTTTCCTACTTTCCAATGCTGTTTGTTCTCTGTTTCTTTGTTTACGCGTAGGCCTACATTGCTTAGTTTTTTCAAATAGGTTTAATATTTAATACATGTTGTAGCGATATGTAAGTTGTATGGGTCTGGCTACCGCCTGTGAGGAAACGCAGCTTACATGCGCAGCTCTCCAACTAAGTCAATTAATCAAAAAGTCTTAGATTGTGCACTCTTAGCTAAGTCTAAGAAGAGCCTTGTGAAGAGAAATCATTTTTCAAAACGGAAATTAAACGGATATCAGACATTAAACGGAGATACAATACCAAAGTTCTCAATTCTCCCCATACAGATAAACACATTAGCGTGACCAACTTTCAAATTACAAGAGGTGATGATTGTACATTACATTCTCAAGTCATGAGAAACAACTCACATATCTCCCAAACTAGCACACTAAGTCCAACCCAGCAACTATAACTACTTAAAAGCAAGGTAAAGCGACAACTAAATCCATGACAACAGAAGTTACTAAAGTGTGATAGAAACCCGTTTAGACACAATTGTAATAGTCTGATAACTATTCCATCATTGACTAAATTAGATTTAAAACATCACTCTGCTTGATTGTTTTTGCAAGGATTTCGTACTCTCTCTTGTCAAAGAGGAGATGACGACTAATCTGAAGAAGGTCAAGGGATTCCTGTTGGACGGCTACCCGCGTTCGTTGGACCAGGTGAAGGACTTTGAGAAGGAGGTGACGAAGCCGTACATGGTGCTGTACCTGGACGTCAAGGACGAGGAGATGCTGGCGAGGATGACGGAGAGAGCCAAGACGAGCGGCAGAGCCGATGACAACCTCGAGACGATGAAGAAACGTCTCAAGACCTTCCACGGCATCTCACAACCCGTCATCGAGTACTACGCCAAGCAGCGCAGGGTCGAGAAGGTAAGCAATATCATTCATTGTTAGGAATCTGAAGGAATTTACAATTTTCAAACTATAAATAATGTCATTTTACGCCGATGTTTGGTTCAAACTTTTTAATGATATTCTTTCCCAATGCTTCTTCCTAAATAGTTTCACACCTGATAAACGCACAGGTTTAAATGAGTTTCCTTTCGTAGTTTAGTTTGAGTAATTAGTATTATTTTAGACATTCCATGATTAATCATACCCTTGTTATAGATCGCGTGACAGTGCAGCTAGCGTTGATACATGATGAACCTTCTTGACACATTTCTTTTTAGGGTGCTCGTATCACTTTCAATAATTGCGAGTTTGCGAACTATCTAATATTCGTAGATGGTACTTTAAGGTATGTCGTACCTATACATGTGTTTGCTTTTTGTCTTTGTTTCTGGCATAAAATGCTTCACAAATAAGTAGAATATTGTTCACAATGTAAGAAGATTAATGTACGTGTTCACTGAATCCAGAAATCAAATAGTTGAATTACCCGGAATGCGTTGTAAAGTTACACGCAGCTCTTTTTTGGACTCGCTCACACTTTGATAAGCCTTCGAACAGTCAACCGCTATGCTAACACAGGACTCGGTCATTTCGGCCTTTAAGCTTATTTGTTTAAATGAATTCTTAAACGTCCATATATCGTATATAGATCAATGTATATATCAGTCAATCAGAAATATTTTTGCATAACGCGTCCTAGCAATGTCTCGGAATCGCTTCAAAATGTAAATTTGAAGCGTTTTAAGTGATGAAACGAACCTTAGCCTTTGTTTTATTGCAATTGTTTAGATTGACGGTAACGGCGACAGTGAAAACACGTATAGTCAAATCCGTGCTAAGATGACGCCACCTTGAAATCTGATCGCCGGCCCCTCTCACTCAATCCTTGCCCTGAACCACCGACTCTGACTAAAATAACACAAGTTCATTAGTCTAATTAATTAGCAAAGTGATTTTTGCTAATTAATATAGTAGGTTACTGTAGGCTTACAAATAATTGCACAAAGCAAATGTAGTGATTTTTACAAAGGAAATGAAATGTCCTATAAAATATTTGTTTACGAATTTTTTAAGGACTGGTTTCTTAACGGATAACATACGGTTTCTTAACGCTTAAATATAGTAGCAACAATTTCAGTATATACTGTAACTTAGACCTAGTATAAGTTAACTTAGAAAATACAATCTTAAATTCAAGATAAATATATAAAAATATAGCCTACATATATAATATAATAAAATCAATATATACCAAATTACCAATATTAATTCAATATTTTGAACCAACTTTTAATTTTCCGAGTCATAATTATTATTACAATTATAATTTCATATATTAGGCAATGGATAAATAATATTTAAATACTGATTCGATTTATGACAGCAAACCTGATTGTTATTTACATGATATGATATTGATTTCAGACAATAAATTATTGTATACATCAATAACTGACGCAACAACTGACAATGTTTACTATTGTTTATTAAACGCAGGCAGATGCACTTATTTGATTAAATAAGATTAGAGATCTGAACATAGATGTATATTATAATTATTTGGATGGCAGTTGATAATATAAATTACTTTCAAATTGATCATTAAATTAATTTTATAATACATTTTTGGAGAGCTTAAACTCGGCTTGTAGGGTCATATTTAAAACACCTGGAAAACTGTATCGTTTTTTGCATAATTATAGTACCTCTTCAAATCAGATCTCTGCATGCAATGATACACAAATACAATATGACAATTTTATTTTTTCTTCATATCATGAAATCATTTTATATAGCTGCTGCTACACTATAATGCCTAGTCCGCTTGGATACGCGAAGCTAGAGAATGTAAGAAACAAAACTGTGTTTCTTAGAGACCGACCAATGCAGTTACTGAGAAAGGGTAACTGGAAATCACCTGATTAGTCTTGATTTTCCTTGGACAAAGGCATCATTTTAGGTGTGGTAAATGTAACGTATTTGTGATTGGAATGGTATGAACTCGTTGTGTTGGTCGTTGTTATACTCCTAAATGAACGGGAGAGAAGACTGTGTGTATTACTTTCTACCTTAAACCTTCCGTCGGCGTTGTTGTTGTTACTCACACAGGGCGCCGGCCGAGGTGCTGAGTCCGTCCATCCCCCTCATTGTAAGTGTTAGATCAGTAGGACCGCATTTTGCAATGCGGTCCTACGGAGTTAATCAATCAATCAATGAGGATTTAACGTCCGGTTCCTCACCCGAAGGCGATGTCAGGGACGTCAACAACTTAGCAGACTTCATATACGAGGGACGGGCCCCTGTGGAATCAGATCCCTACTGAAAGCAGGGGTTCCTGCTGGGAAGTGCAAGAAAATATGAAACAGATTGTAATTCAGGCTTCGCTGGATTAGCATCCCCACCTTTGGCAGGTTGCACCTTTATGGGCCGATAACCTACAGACAGCCGAAAGGCGTCTGCAGAGAGATTGATAATACTAGGACATTCTTTTATTAGTTAACTCAGTCTCCATTTAGAAAATATCTACAAGTTACATTTTTCATTTATTTCCTATAACGACTATTTTTATAACAATCTCATGGCAGAAATTTGTCTTTAAGACTACTTTACAATCGTATTGTTAGCCGTGTTCAGGATTAGTAATTCTCTTGCGGCTTTCCTACATACCTACATATCTTCTACATAATTATTACATAGCACCACCGCCGCCAATGTCAGACAGCTTGATAAAGTTAATCCCGACCTTGTCCAAGGGTGCTATAGCGCTATTATGTTGTCGCTTGGACCGGGTTTGAAACGAGGTCTCCTCCACTACTCTTATCAGCGTTGGGTATAGGTCTACACCTGACAATTGCGGTACGACGCCGTCGGCAACTTCTAACGTCATAAATCCATACATTTCAAGAGACCAAAAGGTTCAGATCATATTATCTTTTATTTATTTACAAACTTATTGTTTGTATTGTTTGTATATCAGTAACGTATACAAAAAGTTACTAGCAGTTAATTGTTAGTAACCGACGATAAAAATTATTCGACTTAAGTCACATACATCACTTCCGTGTTTTGTCCCGGAAATTTGAGAATATTAAACAACCAAAACGGCACGTGTGCGTAATAGGTGACTACTGTAGATGCTGCATTGAGTGCGGATCTCGAGTGGTTTGTTTCATGATTATGTGTATTTGATCAAATTCCAGGTTAGCAGAGGTCTAGTCATATTTCAGTAGAATTAATTGATGTAACAATGACTAAATCTTAAGAAGCGTAGCTTGTTGTACTGCAATATTCTAGGGACATTTTTCCACAGCGATTACTATGGAAACGCGTAGGCTACAAAGCTTTTAATGGTCGTGTAGATTTTGTTGAAGAGAAAAAGCTGCAAAGATGGCCTCATGCAATACGCAAGGTTCAGGTTGGTTTAAAATTCAGTAAATTTGGAATTCTTTACCGCCAGATTTTCGATCTTGTTGAATGCATGTATAATACATGTTTTAGTATACTTTTACAGTGATGGGCAGCTGACCAAACAAAAATAGTTAAATCAAACTTTTAACAAAATTAAAAGAAGAAGTTAAACAATAATTTATTTTATTAAGAAATGGCAGCTTAGCTAAATAGTTAGCTATTTTCAGTAAATATTGCCCATCACTGATTATTTGTAGGCTTACATGTAATAGGCCTACTAAACAACTTGTATATGCGCTGACTGCTTTTGCGCGATAAGACAAGACAATGTATTTGACTACTGCCATTGAGGAATTTCTATTGCTATTTATACGAGCACTACAAATGTAAGGGAAGGGTACCATTAATCATCAAGTGATAAAAAATAATTAAACACCAACAACAGCAACTAAAAAGGGAACTAGCATGTACGACGTACCTTTTACGTATGTCATATGCTTTAATATAGGGCCTACAGCTTTAAAAATACACTATAAAAATATTATTTCAAAGGCAAACTCAAAACCCGTTTCTTCCAGCCGTAGGTCTGCATGAATAAATAAACTGATTTTCGTGTATTGGATAACCGGCTTGCATTATTTTGGACCTCACTCTCTCTTTGCATATGCATATGCATGTCTGTTCTATTTGTTTGAATTGGCCTGTGGTTGCATAATATGTTAGCTCTCCATTACAGCCGTGGATATATCATTCGACTACATTAGGCCTACATGTGTATTAGCGTCATGTCATTTTTGGTGCATTTCTAGAGCCTGTTATAATAATTGTTCAATGTGATTTATGTTAGACGACCTAATTTATGGGTTGGGTAATGAAAAGCTTCTTTAATGGCTAGAACCGGATTAATGTTGGTTTCGTCATCAGAAAGCACAATACATGTGAGACATGCAGTAATTCGAGCAATGCTTATAATGAACCAAAGTCTCGACGCCTAACCAATGCGTAATAGGCCTACTGTTCAGATATCTGATAAGGATGGTCCCTATCCCTATAGTAGTTAATTACGGGAGTGGAAACCATGAACCTGTATCTGCACCTCTCCTAAGATCTAGACATTGCCCCACCTCATAATTCGCCCGACAGTACATCTGACTACTGCTTGATATGATTGTTGTATCGCAGGCAGCTTTCTTGTGTGTCAGATCTACTCTAGTTTGGCCGGAGCCAAGATCATCTTCGTGCTGGGTGAGTAGGCTTATTTACTCGCTTAATTTCGCACATGATTATACATGAGAATATTTGGAGAAATATTCTACTGAGATGGCAAAACTTATTAAATATGCATTTTCAATTAACAGCGCTGATGGCGGCTAGCATAGATATCTATAAATTGTGAGACTGTCGATTACACATTTTGTCCAAGAATGCTCTTCACTTACTTAGATTGATCCCTATTTGGCCTCCAGCATCAATATCAACCAAGGCTACCAAAGACTACAGCACCCGAGTCTCCGATGTTACTCGATCCATTGTATATTCGATTTCTACGGAATACCATATTATCCGCTTTAGGAAAGCAGTACTGTTCACCTACATGTAGTATTATCATATTATGCAGTATTATGAATATATAGGCCTATTGCATTCGTAAATATTGCATTGTATAAGTTCGGCAAAGTAAAACACTTCGACTAAAATCATCGATCGCCTGGGATTGAAAGAGTTAAATCAATTGGCTGTGTTTCAACAGCGCTGATTTATTGTGATATGGCAGGAGGCCCGGGCAGTGGTAAGGGGACCCACTGCGCTCGTATGGTCAAGGATTACGGATATCTGCACATATCGACGGGAGATCTGCTGCGCAAGGAAGTTCAGAGCGGCAGTGAGAGAGGCAAGAACCTCACCGCCATCATGAACAAGGGCGATCTCGTCCCTGATGTATGTCGAGCAGGAAATTCACAATACATGCAACACTATAGGCCTACATTGAGGATTTAACGTTCAATTACTCACCCGAAGGGGATGGGATGTCATGAATATAGCTGAATCTATAACCTTTCTCAAATAATAGGCTACCCGAGTATGTTAATAAAGCTGCGGGGGATTGATCCATATCTAACAACGAAGTGAGATAGAATGGAAACCGACTATTCCGCTTCAAAATAAACGCTAAACGTTAAAGTAAAATTTGATCAAAAGTATGTAGCTAAAGTCCCAAAATAAGCTATAAATCTAACACTGGAATAAGTTAGATCATGTCTTAGTTGCTTTGTTTGTTGATTCTTTGTTGATGTTTGAAAGAGTCCATCTGTGAAGGTCAATGGAACAGTTTAGTTAGTAAATGGACGGCATGTCATGCTAGACCTACTGAGGTTTATTGTCATGTCAGGCTGAGCCGGTAGCACATCGGTTAAGTGTCCGGCTCGGGTTCCATAGATTCGCGGTTTGAATCCCAGGGATCAACCGTCACTGATGTGTAGCCCTTATCCGAAACTGACGTAAAGTTTGGATTCTACTTTAGATATTTAATATCAATAAAACATTGTATACAACTAATGCGACTTAGACAAATTTCTTACACAAAGAGAGACCCACCTCTTGTTTGTAATAATTATAGGATTTCGTGCTTGCTCTAGTCAAGGAGGAGATCACAAAGAATCTAAACAAGGCCAGAGGATTCTTGCTGGACGGCTACCCGCGTTCGTTGGACCAGGTGAAGGACTTTGAGAAGGAGGTAACGAAGCCGTACATGGTGCTGTACCTGGACGTCAAGGACGAGGAGATGCTGGCGAGGATGACGGAGAGAGCCAAGACGAGCGGCAGAGCCGATGACAACCTCGAGACGATGAAGAAACGTCTCAAGACCTTCCACGGCATCTCACAACCCGTCATCGAGTACTACGCCAAGCATCGCAGGGTCGAGAAGGTATTCCTTGAAATCTATCGAACCATAAATCTTCCATAGTAATAATTAGTATATTTTAACAAAACTTACGTATGTTGTGTTAAACTAATTCATTAACAAGATATAGAAAATGAATTTAAGAAAATACAGTTTCAGGAAGGATTAACCGGGCTTTCTAACACATCGGTGAAAGCTTCTATCCCGGCACCGCGGTGTCACCGCAAGCAGCAGAACCCTATCATCGCGGTGACGGGGGTCGTAGAAATATATTTACTAACGTCACCGCGGTGACACCGCGTTGCGTCTCGTCTTAACCTCGGTGCGGGACACCTAGTTGATCTCTAAAACGTACGCTAAGCGCATACATACTTAGTATTACTAACATACCGTACACGCACATACAGAATTACGAACAATAAGTTTCAATTGTCCATACAAAATTCTGTCATTACATTGTGGGGTCAGCTCGAAATAGCGAGAACGCGGTGAGCTTGGTTCAATGTCATGAAATATAATGTCTAGATAGCTTAAAGTTTGTGATTAACTAAAACACACTCGCTATGTTCCCTATGTACACAATTTCATGTTTGGATTCGTCCCGACGCTGATGGATAGGGCACATTGACACCGAGGTAAGCGCTGCTTCAATCATCTTAGCCTTTTATTGATAGCATGTTTTATTTTATTTGCTTAGGTTGACGCTAACCTAGACATAGAAAACACGTACCGGCAAATCTGTACAAAGATATCAGGTTGAAAGCTGACAGCCGGCTTACATCGTTTTAGCCCCGGTTGATGGTTTGGTATTTTTGTAGTCCTTCCTTCCCAATGGAAGGAAATCTGTGCCGTAAGAGCGCACTACTCGTAATGCAGAAAGTGCAGATAAACAAATTAACCAGACTTTTTAAAGAGTCCAATATATTAACCTTATCAAATTTTGTTAGTTCAATATGATTTCAATAACTGAGGCTGGCACTCGTGCCATAATAACTGTTTCTTGATTGGGAAAGAAAATATTTTAATAAGTAAATAATGAAGATTTAACGTCCGGTTCCTAGCTCACCCGAATGAGTCAGGACGTCCCATATTTATCATATTTATCAATAGTTATCAAGGCGAGAAAATGTTAGAACAGTTGTATGGTGTGAAGAGAGGAGTTTTATGTTTGCTCTGGAAATTAGTAATGAATACAGGCCCCACAAGATGGCGAACCTTGTGGCAAGGAATTCCATAGTGTTGAAGCAGCAAAGAAGAACGATTCAAGTTTCATACAAAAATGTAAAAAATTTGCAATAGAATATTAATTTTGTTTATAATATAGTTTTGTTTACGCCGTACACATTAAAATTTATTTTTAAAGTGTTAGGTATTTTTTTATGGTCTAATTCATTGATTTCAAAAATATCTAGCTTCAGTTGTTTCACATTTAATAATTTAATTAGTAGCCTAAATAAAATTAATTTGCCCACATTTTTCTCAATTGTCAACAATAACTAACGCAGCATGGTTGTATAAGCAACGTTGCAAGTTTACACGTCAACTAGTTCCTGTAGTAATAATAATAATGTAGGCTAATAGATCATAATATTCCGAAGTAAGGGGGGTTACAATTATTCAATAGTTTAACAACTAAACAAGCTACAACATTATTGAAATAATCAGTATTTATATTTGTATTTTATTTCTAAATAGGTAGCCAGGCAGTACTCAAACGAATAAGTCATTCATTTGATACACTGACCATTTAAGCAGGAGACCGCGAGTTCGGTGTTCAAAACTAGTAAAAAATTGGTCAAAGTTCACCTTAGACTTAGTTAGGAGTGATCTATATAAAAGTTTGTCAATTGATTGAATAATTGATTGAGTGAAAATGAGATGAACAGAGGAGGTCGATACACTGTCCAGTAGGATTAGAATGCATTAGTAACTAATGAAATTGTTACTCTAACTTAACTAGGCCTACACATGTTTTTCTTTTCATCGATGTTTTAATTTAACCAGTGTTATAGTATTATGTTCCCGTGTTGGGTCCGGGATATTTGAGAATAGTCCAACCGATAACTGCACGTGTTTCGAAAGACCCGACTAACGCAGATACTGGGGAAGGCAATGGAAAACCAGCTCAGAAACCTATATTTTCCTTGAACAAAGGCATCATTTTAGGTGTGGGAAAGGCAAAAGCCTTTGTGATGAGACGGACTTATTGGGTTGATCGATGTTGTACTCATTAAAGAGCAAGATTGTTAATTGTGTGTATGAATTTTTGCCTTGGACGTGCCACGTGGCAGAGCACTGGATAGATAGATAGTAGGCCTATTATGAGTATACTTACAAATTATAATTATCTATAATAGAAATTAAATTAGGGATCAAATAATTATGACCCCTCCAACACGCTGCCTTCAACACAGATATTTTGTGTCTCCATTTTCGTTTGACTATTGGATATTGCTAATTCATCGATTGCAAAACCAACAGAGATCCGAGCGTTCCCTTGGCCTAATACATACAGATGTGTTAGTCATGTTAAAGATCGTCTGCTCTAGTCTAATATGGGCTACTGTATATATGCAGGTCTATCTACACAATAATTCTGATTAGAATATTAAATTATTTTATTATTAAACTTATTACTTTTATCAGCGGTTAGTAGTATTAGCCAAGTACAAGGACAATTTGACGTAGTTGGAAGTCCATCCGGTGGTTAGAGTGAAGAATAGGCCGCTATATACTGTATTAAACGTAATGTCGTTGATTTAAATAATTTTATTGGTCAGTGTATTGCAAGCCCACGTACATGTAAGCTCGGTCGTGTACAATAGTATTCTATTAGTTTCATATAGGGGTCATCATTATAATTATTGTGAACTTTTGGACCCCACCCCGTTATCGAGGATCATCAGCGCTTTAACCGCCCCCGAATATTGTGTCATCACTCGGGGTCTGGTTATCCGATGTCATACTTGGACGTTCTCTGTGCCTTTGAATTCAAATGTAGATTTACAATCATGATTTTGTAGTCCATGTGAGACGAATTGCATGTAGTACCTGCTCATACATTCTCAACGGTGTTATTATCCAACCAATACAAAAGGACATTATACTCTATATACTAGGAGGCGCTTCTTCAAACAGTGAAGAGAAAAGCAGTCTAGCCTGCATAGGACATTCATGATGTGGCAAGGCCTCCGCAAATCTTGAATTCGGGGACCAATTGGTCTAGTACACAGAAGCCATGGCCTAGACTAGTCTGCCTTCTCTTCAGTATCTGCTTTAGTTGACTCTTACAAAACACATGCAGTTTTCTTTTTTCCATTCTCAAGTTTCCCGAGCCGAACAAGGGTTACCCGGCACCTATAGGTCTATACATACTTTATTTTCAATTTCAGAATAATTATTTGGATGATATCAAGCATAGTCTTCTACATTCTCAGAACAAATTGAAGGAGCTTAATTACTAATGGTCATTTGTCGGTCGTGAGATTGAGAGAGAGACTAAGCTCATGAACGCAGTTTACATTTAAAAATATGTAAACAAACAATTGTATACTTCCGATTGAAGGTAACCAAGTAAACAAAGACCAGTCTTAGGTGTATTGGATGGAGAAAATGATAAACACGAAACAAATCATAAGTCGATAATTCATGATTAAATAAAATATACCAAGAAGGATCTAAATGTAAGGAACGCCGGTCAACGACATAGACACCATATATAAAAATATAACAAATTAGGCACAAAACTGAGCTATATTGGACTAATTAACTCACGAATTTCAATCAGATTCGTTATCAAGCATCGCTAGTTTTCGAAATCTACAATCTGACGTGACATTCAGATCTTTCTCTTCATGTTTAGTGAAATGGCGCTATTTCGTGTATTTATCGGCCGAAACGGACGACCAACTGTGGTAGGCTGGATTTTACTGGCACTGATCGCCTGGTCTGCTGTATCATACGTCTACTTGCGCGACGGCTCCAAATCAAAAACTGGCAGAACGTCTTCCGAAACCAACCCAAAATTTAGAAAAGCGGGTCACGTCCATCCACCGGGAGAGTCAGAAATAAAAGATGCGCATGTATCAGCCAAGGAAACAAACGCAAAACATGAAAATGATTCGTCTAAAGCCAAACATAATTCTTCTTCTAGCAAATTGATTCAGAAAACGAAGATAGAGGAAAAAAAAGCAGACAAGAAACATGAAGTTGACATATTGAGACCTAAGCCTAAAGAGTTTCCGGTGAAATTGTTGCTGGAGCCGATCAAGCAATGCAAAGAAGGCGCTCAACTTCTAATGATTGTTCTCAGTCAGGCAGAACATTTCGGCGCTAGGAAAATGATACGTCAGTCCTGGGGAGTCTATGATCCCGAACGTTATGGGAAGCCTCTGGGCATCATGTAAGTATTTAATAATAATATTTATTTCGTCGTATATATTCACACATAATAAGCGCTCATGCTAGTTTTATTTCTAGTTGCTGCTTTTTTTAATCACTCCATGATTAATATTAATCGTACCTTTTCCGATTGATTATAAGTAAATATTAAATGTGCCTAAATATTTTGATTATTAGTAAGTAATTATAAGTAATTTAACTTGTTTAGGGTTAATGTTTGCTCGCTGGGAAAATATATAATTGAAGAGAAGGGAGATTTTTCTCGTTTCAGTGTCTTTGTAATGTTAATTAAGAAAACAAATCAATTCTATCAAATTCTACATATCAAATTTATTGCCTCAAATAGTGATACTGATTAATCTCACTGAGCCTCAACCGTCATTGAAGAGCCATCGAGGGATAATTAACACGGCAACATGCACTCCTAAAGTAGTCTCGATTACCAGAAACCGTTCATGACACTGTAGGCTACTAGTAATAGAAGTTTTCTTTACAAGAAGACGATATAGTTAAGTTTGAATATTCACAGAAATAATTATGTTACATTACCTATTGCATCTCATATAAATCTCAACTTAATGATAGCATTTAATATTGTTTACTAATTGTTCCCTGACATCCCCTTCGGGTCTTTGCATTCGGATGTTTTAACCGAACGTTAAATCCTCATTGTATTGTATTAAATTGTTCAATTGTTTTGTGTTTTAACAGCTGGCAGACCATATTCGTGATGGGCAGGACGAAGAAATTCGACTCAGAGATTGTAAAGGAAAACGCCAAGCACTCAGATGTCCTACAGATGGACTTTGAAGACAATCCATACGAGGACACTCGCAAGTTCATGTCTGCCATAAACTGGGTCACGGATCGGCTTCCCAAAACCTGCCACCTCCGCTTCATCATCAAAACAGAAGACAACATCTTCCACAACATGATCGCCATTAACGGCTGGCTCAAGGCTAAATACTCCAGTCATCTCTCACACGATGAGCATCTCTATGTGGGAAAACTAATCCGGAAAGACAAACCAATCCGAGATGAGAGAAATCAACTCTATATATCCGAGAACGACTACTCTCGGGAGGTGTTTCCGGATTACATTCAAGGACCCGTTTATCTGTTCTCCTATTACAGTTTCTCCAAATTGACGCCACTGATGAAGGAGGTTGTTCCACTAGCGATGGAGGACGCCTACGTTGGAGTGCTCGTCCAGAAAAGTGGAACGATTGTTCCAGCTCATAACGATCACTTCCATCTGCTCAACAGACCCCTCGAGACCTGTCACTTCCTCAGGATGTTCTTCTTGTATAACGTGTTACCCAGCGAACACGTGTTTATATTCAAGACGATCGATGAAAATATCAAGGAAAATAAATGCTTAGATTCAGACGCTGCCCATAAAGGCGCTTAATTCGATAATGAATATTGTCTAACTTATTCCATACTTTAGAATTTAACGTCAATTACTTGAACAGTTATAGTAAACTTTATCACTAAATTACGAACATAATTCACGTTGAATTAGGTTTGTCAATTCATCGTATAATAATGTCAAGTTTCATTTTTACGTTGTCAATCGAACATCCTATAGATTTCTAGTCACGTGTATAGTTTATATTGTTAACATGCAATACTGAGTGCACCGTGATGCAAGATATGTAGTCTTACAAAGCGATAGTTGAAAGATTCGTTTTATCTACAACTACGCATATGGAGGAGACGAGCAATTTTGGTATCTCTTTACGATGAGGATACCTTTAACAAACATTTTGACAAGAAAGAAAAATTCTGTAGGATAGAATAATATTATAGGCCTAATTTTCTAATTGAATTGTAATTGAATTTGAATAGGTTCATGCATTATTTGAAAGGAAGCCATACATATATCAATATTTAACGTCTGTTTCTCGTCGCGAGATGGCGTCAGAGACTAATTTGAACATTATAAAAGCAGAAGCGATCCCAGGCTATATATACATTATTCAATCACGAGAAGTCGGGCCCACATCCAACACGTTGCACTTGGGCTCTTATTGAGAAACAGAATTCGTACAAAAATCTGGAGCCAGATGAAAATCAGGCTCCACGGCCCCCTCAGCCCCGTTCTAGAACCGCCACTGTATCTAAGCTGATCTTGAGCACCAATAAAGCATAATAATACAAAATAGCTAACATATCCGTTACAATAAAGACATTCCAAGGTTATCGTTCTGCAACAAATCAAATACGGAAGATAAATTTACTGTAAATTAGATGTGGCTACAACGAACATTGACAATTTATTTTCATCTTAAAATGTGAGACTGTTCTAATTCGCTACTGACTAGTAGAAGAACCCGAACATAAAGACCATGATGCTTAGACCTATAACAGCGTTAACGTTCAGAAGTCTCCTCATGAAAGTTTTCTCTATCAGTAGTTTCTGTCTATCTGCAAGTGTCTCTTTCAATTCAACAGATCTCTCGTTATCTGCCTCAGGCAAGCCGCACACAGAGTTGAACCAGTGGCGCCACAGTGAACGTCTGTTTCTCTCACCACTAGACTGTGTGGACATGGTGGCGTCATCTATATATTATACAAACAATAACTGATAATTAGGTAACGATGTAATAATCATTGATCCTGATAGTAATTTAATTAAACATGTTAAAACACGAAAACGTTAAATTTACGGAACATAAAATTACATTAATTTAAAGAAAAATCATGTAGCATAGGACTACAGCAGACATATATTATCTAACTATAGGATAGTATTCTGCGTTACTATGCCTGGCTCTTCGCCAAGAGAGACGCTTTATAAATTCACTTATTGATTGCTTGATTGATTAATTTATTGCTCGGTTGATTTTGATTTATTTATTTTTAATTGCCCCGGGTGGTAAACGACCCTGGGCTAAAAAATATGATAAAATAGATTTATTGTGTTTAAAAAAGAAATATAGAAAAAATATAACAGTTAAAATAAATCTCCTGATCTTTGGAATGCCATGTCAGAGAAAGTGGCCGCGAAAGCATACTGCATTGTAGCGTTGCAGCGCCATGGACAGTCGTTGCCAGAGGAAGGCCTTCTCTCGTTGGT